>CAKNXH010056321.1:30432-72948 GCA_932178445.1 Andricus quercusramuli
GATGGTGGTTCAAGCGATGTTGTTTGTCTGAGTGATATAAAATTTATAATAATATAATAGGTATTTTTATGACATACTTCAGACCAAATAAAAGGAGATAAGTTGTTGAATCCTTTATTACACACTGTCAGCAGCCAACGTTTCGAAAACAAAATGTTCTCCTCATCAGGTCGAAAAATTTTTTGAAGTTCATCAACATCTTAAATTAAAATATACCGGTAGATTTCTGTTCCTCTTCTTCATTGCTTGAAAGTCTTCATTTTCCACTTAAATTTTGTTTATAATAATTGATGTCATTTAAATTCGGAGTTATTCTAAAATTCAAGCTTTCATAAATAATAGTTTCGTTAATTTAGTTAAAATTGAATCAGAGACATAACAATCGTTATGGCCCGGTAGTACTTTATTCATTTGGAGTGGTTCCGTGGACGAAGGACGAGCTCAGATCCCTTGATATCAGGACGCGAATGGTGTTGCACATGAACAAAAGCATGCACCTTGAGTCTTCTGTTCCGCGACTTTACACCTCACGCCGCCTAGGTGGTCGCGGAATACTGAATCTTGAATGTCTTCACAACAGGATTATTCTGGGTACAGCACATATAGTTGCAAATAGACAAGACCTTTTTCTTAAAATGGTCAGGAAACATGAAGAAGCCGGCAAAGGGGCGTTTTTGTACAAAGCAGCGGAGTTGGCTGATGAGACAATCGTACTAGACTTGAATACCAGAGGTGAGCAAAATGCATAAAATCGTATCCATCTTGAATACTCACTTCTGAAGGCCCGCATTAAGAAAGCACAGGAGAAAAACTTCCGCGAACAGCTCCTCGACAAGAGGATGCACGGCATCTTCCACAGGAATGTGGAGGATCAGTCGATGTCGTATGAGCTAACTTATGTTTTCCTTCAATCATCCGGATTGAAGTCGGGCACGGAGGGTTTCATTTTGGCATGTCAAGATGGTGTCATTTCCACTCTAGCATACCGTCGCCACATTTTGAGCCAAAATATTCCCGATGATAGCTGCAGAGCGTGTCATGCACAACCCTGTGCATCTAGGACATATACTGTCTATTTGTGCAACTCTTACGGGAACGACCTACATCCAAAGGCACAATGCGGCAATAAGAGTGCTTTATTACCATCTCTGTTTTTCTTACGGAATTGGCCCAAATACCGCTCCGCTAAACGCTCCTAGAGAAATAGAGTCAATTGTCGAAAATGTGAAGTGCCGCATACACTGGAACTTCATATTCTCGACAATTGTTTCTGTTGCGCACTCGAGGCCTGACATAGTTCTTCTTGACTTTGAGAAACAAACCATGTTCGTTATTGAATTTTCGGCACCAGCTGACAGAAACGTCACAGCGAAGAAGAATGAAAAGAAAGAGAGGTATAAAGACCTTATAAAGGAGTTGCGATGGTTATACTCGGAATATGATGTTAAGCTAATCGTCCTAATCATCGGCGCTCTTGGAGTTTCCAAGGTTTCACTGGTTAATAGCCTGAAAAGCATCCCTGCGTGTCAACAAAATGCTGAGACACTTGCGGGGAAAATGCAGAAGGCGGTCGTCCTTGGATCGCTCCGTGTCCTATGGGTACACGAGACGTTCGCCGGATCATCGTATTAAATTCGCGCAGACTGTAATCACCCATCTCACGGTCGTGAGACGTGTTTACAGCTGAAACTTTACCCCGATTTCGCTGGGAGCGGGTGCAATTTTTATTATATATACTATACTATACTCATCATTGCACTTACCTCTGAAAATTTTTATTTTGTAAGAAAAATGTTGTTAAGGAAACTTGTGAAAAATTTCATTTTCTATAATTTCTATTGAGAGTTTTCTTCTAGGAGGCACCATACAGGAGATATTGGTAAAAACACGGATTTTGGTTGCCATTTTTCAATTTAGTGGCGAAGCTCAAGTGGGGGATGTTAGCAAACTCAGTATGTTTTTCAGGGTGTCGAAAAGTACTATATTACCAATTTTCATCTCTTCAGCAGTTTTTCCAGGTAACTGCCTTTTTATGGCCCTGCTGCCTGGCCTACTTATCGAAGGCGTTAACCTTTGCTTTCCTCAAAACGTCCGGACTTAATTCAGGCACCGACTATTACATTTTCACGTGCCAGGTCGGTGTCATTTTCACCTCAGTATACCGTAGCCGCATTTTACCTCAAGAATTTGTCGGCGATAGGTGCAGAGTGTGTCAGGCACATCCTGAGTATCTAGGACATATACTATCCGGGTGTCCTAATTACGCGGGCACGGCTTATTTCCACAGATATAATGGGGCCCTAAGAGTGCTTTACCACCATCTTCGTCACTCTTACGGTGTTGGTCACAACCCTGTCCTACCAAAAGTTCCGAGAAAGATAGTCAATTGTCCAAAATGAGAAGTGCTGAATTTACTGGCACTACAAGTTTCGGACAATAGTCTCCATTGTACGCTCGAGGCCTGATATCCTTCTGTTTGACTTTGAGAAACGAAATATATTCGTGATCGAATTCTCGGCTCCGGCCGACAACAACAGCATAGTCAAGGAAAAGGAGTAGAAGTATCGAGACCTTATAAGGGAGCTTACACAATTGTACCCAGGATATTCGGGTTAAATGATTGTCTCTGTCATCGGTGCTCTCGGAGGAGCGAAACTATCGTTGGTTCGCAGGGTCCTCGTGTGAGCGACTGTCATTCATGAAATTGACATTGGCTCCCAGTAGTGCCACAGTAAATCACACCTATGGCCACACCTCACAACCGAGAGATGGGTGGTCACAAGGTATCATGGAATTACAATGACGGACCAGCGAACGCGACGTGTGTCTTAAGGACACGGAGCGACTCAAGAATGACAGCTCTCTGTATTCATCTCCCAAGTGCCTCGGCATGTTTTTGGCACGCGGGTATGGCTTCGAGGTTACGAACCAGTGATACTTCACACTTCCATTTTGGGTACAGTCGATGCAGTTTCTTTATAAGATCATGATACCTTTCCTTCGTTTACTTCTCCTTGACTGCGATGTTTCTGTTGACCGGAGCCGAGAATCCGATCACGAGCATAGTTCCTTTCTCGAAATCAAAGAGAAGGATGTCAGGCCTCGAGTGTACAATGGAGACTATTATCCGAAACTTTTGAGAGTTGTGAGAGTGACGGCAATGGTAGTAAAGACCTCTTAGGTTCTCATTATGTCATTGGACATACGTCGTTTCCGCGTGAGTGAGACAACCTGATAGTATGTGTCCTAGGTACTCAGAATTTGCATGACACTCTGCACCTATCTCTGGGAACTTCTTGACGTAAATTGCTACTACTGTATTCTTAGGTGGATACGACGCCATCCTGGCACACGAAAATGAAACGCTCTTTTCCTGAATCAGTCCAGATTGTTTGAGGAAAGCAAACGTTAGCTCCGTCGACAAGTACCGATTTTTACTTTCCTGTAAAAGTTTCCGTACACTTTTATGCAGGATACCGTGCGAGATTCTCTACAAGTTCCCGCACATGATCCTTTGCGTCAATTTGGGACGTCCATGGGCATAATCATGTCTTGATTTCTAATGCTGATAGTGTAACATTTCTTGTATGAGATCTTTTTTTAGTTCTAGTGAAGAAACTCGTACAGTAACAATTACCCGAATCGGGTAGTGTCACGCCTACCCTGAAAGGGAAATGGCTTAATGGTGTACATACATACATGAAGAATAACTACGTTATTTAATAATACAAATTATAATGCGAACTCCGAATCTAAGAGATACCAGTTTACAAACGATGACGTTTCTAATATTGCGGTTAAATTACATTCAGTAGATTGGACTTTTTTAAATTCAGATACTCACATACGTACTCATCAGCGATTAACAAAAACAAACGAAACTACCCCCATGGTACACCAAACAAGTAATTGATAGTTTAAGATTAAAACAAAGCTATAGGAATAAATATAATAACACCCACAATGATTATTATCTACATGAAGGGTGGATATTCAAAGTCGTATAACCGCCATTTCCAATTTCTTACAGGAGAGCGGAAAAACGCTCGCATTTTGTTAATCATGCAATGTAAAATGCAATGTTTGAAAAATTCTCACAATGAAACTATTGCGAGTTTTAACTTGCTCTTTTCGCTGAAATGACGGCATCAGCTTAGAGTTTCGAAAAAAAAATAAAAAAAATTTTGAAAAATTGGCGTTTATACGACTTTGAATATCCACCCTTCACATGTCTTCAGAGAACTTAGATCTTCTACAAAATATACGATAAAAAATGTATACGCGTCTTATATCGCTAAGATAGAGAACTGTATTCAAAGTTCGCCCTATACTTTTTGGTCGCACATTAATGTTATCAACAAAACTGATTGAAGATAGAAAGTAATGTAGATAACTGGTCAAAGTAATTGACCAGTAATCTACATTACTTTCCATCTTCAATAATATATATTACACCCTGGTCAACACCATAACATCTTATATAGTTATTAACAAAATGTCAAGAATTCCGGGACGTTTGCACATTTATTTAATAAAGTGTATAAACCTCCTACGCAGCTATGTGCAGGTATCATTGCCAAAACTCGTAACTATATCGGTGATTATAGCCAGACTACTAAATTTCATATATCTGATAATATAATAAAGCTGTCTAATAAATTCATTGCCGGTATAGATCAGATTCCTAGCTGCCTTGTTAAGAAATGGGCTGACTGTTTGGTCGTCCCATTACACACAATTGCGAACCTGGCTTTATCATCGGACACGTTTCCAAAGAAATGGAAGAAAGTACGTATCTGTCCTATATTTAAAAAAGGTGACAAATATCTAGTAGTTAACTATAGACCGATTGCAATACTGACAAACTTTTCCAATGTTCTGAAGATGTGCTTGTGTGATATCCTGAAGACATACTTACTACCTATGTTATCAACATCGCAACATGGCTTTGTACAGGGACGATCAAAGATCTCAAACTTGGCATCCTTTATACAAATGATCAAGAGCTTTCTAGTCAGTAACCATCAGGTAGATGTCCTATACACAGACATGTCGAAGGCTTTTGATTGCATACGCATTAGCTTGTTATTAGAAAGAACGTGTGACCTTGGTGTACCTGACAAACTCCTGACACTGCTCAAATCTTTTTTAACTGGGCGTGAACATATAGTATAGTACGGTGGATACTCATCGAAACCTTTTCTACCAACATTTGGCGTGCCGCAGAATTTGCATCTAGGTCCACTTACGGTTATTACTTATGTAAATGAAATAGAAATCTTGATGTGTTTTTATCTTGTTCTTCGCTGATGATGCGGAACTTTTCTTTCCTGTAAATACCATCGAGGACTGCGTTAAACTTCAGGATAATCTGGTTATTTTTCTTAATTGGTGTGCCAATAACTCGCTAGATCTCAATGTTTTTAAATGCAAACTTATGTCATTTACTCGCGAATCTCGAACCATTAGCTTTGATTGCACCATTAATGGATGTAACTTAGAGAAAGTAAAATTTATCCGTGATCTGGGACTATATGTTGATGCTGCTCTATGATTTGATGTACATATTGGTAATATGATTAGAGAAGGTAATAGATTTTTAGGGTTTATTATGAGAGCGAGCCGTTCGTTTAATTTGCGCTGTAATTTGGAACCCGAAAACTAAATGTCTCTTGGAAGCAATTGATAAATGTCATAAGAAATTTTTAAAGTTCTTCCACTGGAAAACTCATGGAGAATTTTTGCCACCGGGTTCGAATTACATTGAGCTGTGTGAGAGGTTAGTGAATGGTCGCTTCATGACCGCAGAAAACTATGTAATATAGTATTTCTTCTTAAAATCCTTAAGGACAACATCGATTGTCCCTACTTATTGTCTCAAATGCCATTCGACGTAACAACATATAAGACAAGATCTGATTTACCATTTTATGTAGTTGCTGCACTAGGTAAAACTCCAATCTCTAAAATGCAGTTCTTAAAATAGACACTACACATCTAGATCTAATTTACATGTTAATAAATTGCTTTGTGACAGATATCGAAAATTATATACCCAAAATATAATAAGCTCTCTAATACTGATAAAAAAAATTTGTTTTCTGCGAATTTTATAACATTCCTGTAATTCGTCTAAGGACTGTTGGATTAGTTGAATGAATGAAATGAAATTAATTCTTTTTAAACAGGTTTTTAATGCAAAACATGTCGCCGAAATTATATCACATCAAATCGATATTGAACAAATTAATCCACAAGAAGGATGGGCGGAGCAAGATCCGAAAGAGGTCCTTTTTGCCATAAAGGCATGTGTCAAGGATGTCAAAAAGAAATTAGATTCTATCAGTCTAAGTATAAATGATATCATTACTGTTGGTATTACAAACCAAAGGGAAACTACGATCGTTTGGGATGCAATTACAGGCGAACCTCTGTATAATGCAATTAGTAAGTTTAATTTAAAATTAATTATGTAAATGTATAAATAAATTTAAAACTCATGCATATCTCAAAAAGTAACCTACACCGTTCGGAATCGTATTTCGATTATTACTTCTTCCAGTAGGTCATTACCAAATTTGTAATGTGCTGAAGTAATAAAATGCGCTTTTCAGCCATGCTCGAGAAAAACAGGTTCAAACAAATCCACGCTCTTTACATGGACGGCGATCCGAGAGTATTTTAACTCTCGGTTAGATCCGGCGGTAGCGCTCCGAGTTTGAATCTGGAAAGTCTCAGCTTGATTTCTACTGTCTGCATTTTTTGCCAATTTCTTTTTTGTTCACATTTTTTTATTGCAATTGATCATCGTATTTATCTAAATCTTTATTTTTTACTCAAATAAATGTTGTTTTTTTTTTACAGAAAATTCTCATTTTTCTCAATTTAATTGAACATTAATATTTTGATTATTATTTTCATATGAGAAAAAGATAAAATATATAAAAATGATATAATAAAATATAATAAATACTCAACTATAAAGTAGTAGTAAAATAAAATGATATAAGAATAGATTATAAATAAGACATTTTCTGTTATTATTATAATATTCATATTTTGAAATTAGAGTAGTGAGTGGTATTTTTTTAAACAAAAAACTGCATAAGAATTTAGAATTTTCTAAGGATGTCGCGGCACTGACTTATCCTTGAAATATTCGCTTCAGAAGTTGAAAAGGTCTGTAAAAATCAATTTTTTCATATTAAAACAATTGTTAAAAATTAATTTTTGGCTAGATTTAGATAAATGGAATAGTCAATTGCAATAAAAAAAGTTGGAAACAAATTGGCAAAAAATTTAGTCACCAGGAATCGAGCCCAGACTTTCTAGTTACAAACTCGGTGCGCTACCACCTGATCTAACCGCAGTGTGTCTAGCGAACCGAGATTATCTTCTTTGTATTCCATTTCTACTTTATAAACAGTCGCAAGGTTCCTTCGTATGCTCATCCTAATTACCGATTTATGTGATTTTTGACATACTCATCCTAATGAGAAGGTATTGGCTTTATGTAAAATTTGACTTAGTCGGGTTTCATCAAATCTCCACGTTATGAGACCCACTAAGTCAGAAAAAAACGATTTTTGTGAAGGTGTCTGTCTGTATTCTGTAATCTGTCTGTAGTCTGTCTGTATTCTGTAGTCTTTCTGCAGTCTGTAGCCAGCTATTTTGGATTAAAACTCAAAAAGTTAGAGCATTTTCCAATTTTTTGAGACCATTTTTTTAAAGTTGAAAATTCTATGAACCTACAAGATTATCGTAACAACTTTTTGATTTTTCTTCAAAAAATCGAAAATTCAAATTTTGACCCCACAAAAAAGAATGAACAATCAACAATAATTCGAATTTGCTGTCAAACTATTAGTCCAAGAGCCAGTGAAATTTTTTCCGGCTGATTTTTAAATGGCTAAAAAAATTATATAATATAGCCTCGGAGGGGTACGATATGAAATTGAGTGACTGGCAGCTCGAATCCATTGCGTTTGTTAATGAAAAAATTGTTCATAGCGTTTTTTGAAATAAAGAACCGACCAATCGCGTTATGCATGAAAATTTGTTAACATATAGTAAAAACATTGTTAAAAACGATTTCGAGTGACTGGCACTCGAAATCCGTTATTAACCCATTAATGCTCAAAGTGACCAAAATTTTTCACCGACTTCGACTGGATAACTTTTGATAAAAACGAACTAGAAAAAAAAAATGAAATACATATTCTGATGCTTTCGGAATCGCTCTTTCTGAATCTGGTGACGAAATTGAAGAAAAATTATTCCTTATGCCATTTTTTTGGCATTTTTTGAAAAAAGTCAATTTTTTTCAGTTTTTTTTCCTTTAATCATAAAAATGACCCTGATACCGTTGTCACGTGGTGCTGGAAAGTATTCAAATTTGGTCATCGATAATTTTCCTTGAAATATATGTACTTAAAAAAATTTTGGAAATCGATGATTCCAATATGGCGACCATTTAAATGTGACATAATGAGTGTTTCTGACACCGTGTGGATTCTTCGTTGGGAGTGCTTTTTTCAAAAAATACTTTAAACAAAAGTTTTTCATTTTAACGAGTTATTTCGAAAATTGGCCTCAAATTCTGGGCCCAAAGTATTTTTGGGCCTTATGAGTCCCAAAACATGTTAAATAGTAGAAAAAATCTCATTTTTGATTCCAGATTCGGAATCTACGGAAAATTTTATGTAAGAATACATGAACTCGAAATTCAATTTTTGGGCCTTACGTACGCTATTGCATACTCATGTATATTTTTAGTCCTCTTGGGGTCAAGACTATGTTGAGTAATGGAAATATCTCATTTCCCATTCGAAATTCAGAATCTACGGGAAATTTCACGATAGAATACCTATTTTTCAATTCGAAAATTTGGGCCTTATGTACACTTTTGCGGCTACTCGAAACTTTTTGTAGTCTCATGGGACTCAAATAATCTTCAATGATGCAAGAATTCATAGATTCATAATCTACGTGAGACTTCTAGTAAAAATAGGTATTTCCCGAATTCTGAATTGGGTCTTATCTACTTTTCGGACAAAGGGCGCTCCAACTGCATAATTGATTGAATGGGCCCAAAAATGTGAATTATGAATTGTATTCAACATGAACCTGAGTGATTCTAGTGTTTTATGATGAGATTCATGATTTCATTCCGAATGCCAGAAGTGGATCGGCATTTTCGGTACTGTCCGAAAAGTAGATAAGACCCAATTCAGAATTCGGGAAATACCTATTTTTACAGGAAATCTCACGTAGATTATGAATCTATGAATTTTTGCACCATTGAAGATTATTTGAGTCCCATAAGACTACAAAAAGTTTCGAGTAGCCGCAAAAGTGTAAATAAGGCCCAAATTTTCGAATTGAAAAATAGGTATTCTATCGTGAAATTTCCCGTAGATTCTGAATTTCGAATGGGAAATGAGATATTTCCATTATTCAACATAGTCTTGACCCCAAGAAGCCTAAAAATATACATGAGTATGCAATAGTGTACGTAAGGCCCAAAAATTGAATTTTGAGTTCATGTATCCTTACATGAAATTTTCCGTAGATTCCGAATCTGAAATCAAAAATAAGATTTTTTCTACTATTTAACATGTTTTGGGACTCATAAGGCCCAAAAATACTTTGGGCCCAGAATTTGAGGCCAATTTTCGAAATAACTCGTTAAAATGAAAAACTTTTGTTTGAAGTATTTTTTGAAAAAAGCATTCCCAACGAAGAATCCACACGGTGTCAGAAACACTCATTATGCCACATTTAAATGGTCGCCATACTGGAATTATCGATTTCCAAAAATTGACTTTTTTCAAAAAATGGCAAAAAAAAGGGCATAAGGAATAATTTTTCGTCAATTTCGTCACCAGATTCGGAAAGAACGATCCCAAAAGCATCAGAATATGTATTTTATTTTTTTTTTTCTAGTGCGTTTTCATCAAAAGTTATCCAGTCGAAGTCGGTGAAAAATTTTGGTCACTTTGGGCATTAATGGGTTAAGTCGTGACTGCCAATCAAAAATCGCGAAAAATCTTGTTGAAAATTCGGCTGATTTTAAAATGCACAAAAAACAATTGAAGGCATAAGAAAAATATTCCCGATTGACTGGCATGTCAAAGCCGTTGTTTTCTACTGACTGCCAGTCCCCAAAGTCCGCGCCGCACAGTGGACCTTTGTTGAAATTCTATCTCAAAATCGTAGAACTTTGGATCGGAATGACCCAGAGCGACATTTTTTCTTTAACTAAAGAAAAAACCTTCCCGAATATAGATAAATTATAGAGAAAGTCAGCAAAAAAAAATTGTGACCTTGAAAATATGTGTTGAAGATGGAATTTTTGGCAAAAAAAATCGTTTATTGAATACCGAAAACGCTTAGATCTTACATTTGATGTACTATACATATTTGATATAGACTTTTGCATGCTCAATCCGAATCTGACATCTAAATCGTTGTAAGACAAAATTCAAAATTGCGGAGCCAATATGGTTGACTCAAATTGTAAAACGAAACCGATTTGACTAAAATTTGCTACAAGGTGGTTTTTCAGGTCGCTGATTATAAATCCAAGGTCAAAATCAAAAAAATTAAAAATTGCGGATCCAATATGGCGGACCAAAATTGTAAAAGGAAACCGATGTGACTAAAATTTGCTACAAGGGGGTTTTTCGGATCGCTGATTTCAAATCCGGGGTCAAAATTGAAAATTTCAAGATGGCGGATTCAATATGGGGGACCAAAATTCGAAAAGGGAACCGATTTTACTAAAATTTGCTACAAGAGGGTTGTTCGGGTCGCTGATTTCAAATCCGGGGTCAAAATTGAAAAATTAAAAATGGTGGACTAAAAGTGTGCAAAAAAAAAACAGATTCGACCGCTTTTTTTAATTCTGGAATTTTGACTTTGGATTTCAAATCAGCCAACTTGAAACCCTCCGATAAGCTATTTTAACTCAAATCAATTTTTTTCTCTCATTTTGGTCCACCATATTGTATCCGCCATTTTAAATTTTTCCATTTTAACCCTGGATTTAAAATAAGCTACCCGAAAAACCCCCTTGTAGCAAATTTTAATCAAATCGGTTTCCTTTTACAATTTTGGTCCACCATATTGGATCCGCCATTTTTAATTTTTTAATTTTGACCTTGGATTTATAATCAGCGAACTGAAAAACCACCTTGTAGCAAATTTTAGTCAAATCGGTTTCATTTTACAATTTCAGTCTGCCATATTGGCTCCGCCATTCTGAATTTTGTCTTACAACGATTTAGATGTCAGATTCGGATTGAGCATGCAAAAGTCTATATCAAACATGTATAGCACATAAAATGTAAGATCTAAGCGTTTTTGGTATTCAATAAACGATTTTTTTTTGCCAAAAATTCCATCTTCAACACATATTTTCAAGGTCACAATTTTTTTCTGACTTTCTCTATAATTTTTCTATATGCGGAAGGGTTTTTTCTTCAATTTAAAAAAGAAATATCCCTCTAGGTCATTCCGATCCAAAGTTCTACTATTTTGAGACAGAATTTCAAAAAAGGTCCAGTGTGCGGCGCGGAATTAGGGGGCTGGCAGTCAGTATAAAACCACGGCTTTGACATGCCAGTCACTCGGGAATATTTTTCGTATGCCTTCAATTATATTATTGTGCTTTTTTTCGTGCATTTTAAAATCAGCCGAATTTTAAACAAGATTTTTCGCGATTTTTGATTGGCAGTCACGACTTCACAACGGATTTCGAGTGCCAATCACTCGAAATCCATGTGATGTGCGTAGATTTGTTTCAAGTAGCTTTTTTCGCGAATTGGTGAAAAGCGTATCTTTTGTTGCTTAGGCATATTATAAGTTTGGTAATGACCTGTTAGCGGGAAAAGTATGAATCCAAACTAAATTCTGAAAGGTATAAGTTCCTCTTGCCAATGAAAAAACTATGAATGTCTATTTTTTAAGGTGCTGTATAATTCAATATGAGTCACAAAAATATTGTATACAGTTTCAATTATTTTCTTGTTTTCTAGTGTGGTCTGATATAAGAACAGATACAACTGTGGATCAGATTATAGCCAAGTTTCCGGACCATAGTAAAAATCACTTAAAGCCTCTCTGTGGATTACCTGTCAGTCCATATTTTTCGGCATTGAAAATTCGCTGGTTAAAGGACAATGTACCTGCTGTTAAAAAAGCAATTAGAGAAAAACGGTGTAAAGTAGGGACAATGGACACTTGGGTAGTTTGGGTAAGTAGGCTGTTATTACAGATATATGTTTGGATAATAAAAATGTGTCACATTTGAAATATATTTATACTTTTAGAATTTAACGGGTGGAAAAGACGATGGTTTGTACATAACCGATGTTACCAACGCATCGAGAACAATGTTAATGAACATCGAAACCCTGACGTGGGATCCCACATTGTGTAGATACTTTGAAATTCCAATGAAACTGTTACCAGAAATTAAAAGCAGTTCTGAGATTTATGGTAAAATTGCAGTTGGTCCTTTGAAGGGCATTCCTTTGTCAGGTGTAAGTTTTTGTTTATTCCATTATTTAACAAGACTTAAAAAACTTGGATAAATTATGCTTTCAATATAATTTATGTAAACCTTATAGATTCTTGGGAATCAGCAATCCGCTTTGGTTGGTCAAAACTGCCTACAACAGGGTCAAGCAAAAAATACATACAGAAGTGGATGTTTTCTCCTATGTAATACGGGAAACTCGGTACGTGATTGCTATATATTACAAATATTGCTAGTATGATAATATTATAGAATATTAATTGAAACAGTTCTTTGCAGAGAGTTTTTTCGTCACATGGCTTGGTGACAACAGTAGCTTACCAGTTTGGTCCAAACAGCCCAGCAGTATATGCATTAGAAGGTTCTGTTGCTGTAGCAGGCGCTGCAATAAAATGGTTAAGAGATAACATGAAACTCATAAAAGACGTTCATGAAAGCGAACATTTAGCTCAGAGCGTTTTTAGTACTGGAGATGTGTATTTTGTTCCTGCTTTTTCTGGACTTTATGCTCCATATTGGAGAAAAGATGCAAGAGGGTTAGTTTTCTTTATTAAAAATATTAGTCCTCGTTTTTTCCTGCCCCACTGTTTTATTTGAGCATCGAATTTAAATTTAAGAAAAAAGAGTTATTGGCTCCTCGTTTAGAGGTAGGCCGGGAATTGGCAGATGGGAACATATGAACTCCTATCTAATACAACGCTGCTGAAGGCTGATTATCTTCTCAGCCTAAATCACCAACCTATTGAGACTCTCGGTTTCTTCTATCATGTCCTCACCCCCCCCCCCCCCCCCCAGTAATAGAAGTTTTTGTGGGACTGATGTTACAACTTGACTCTCCACCATACGACAAATCACTGCTTAATTCGGACATGATTTCCACTCGCAAAACAAATCTCGCGCATACAGGTGATGGTTGGGAGTAGAATCTAAATATGAATAATACAAACAATAAAGTAGCCTCGGAATGGACTGAAACTTTGATTGACGAAAAGCTTGCACACGGTAAACGTAAAGGTCGAGTTTCGGGCGATGAATGGAGACTGGGTGTTTGGAATGCTAGAGGAGTGAGTGATCTTAAGATAAGAGAACTACGAGAAGCTATGCACATAAGGAAACTAGATATTCTTTGTGTACGCGAGACGAAGAAAAAGGGTTGCGAAATTAGAAACTTACAAAATGGAGTGTTGAAGGGCGGTTTTGAAATATGGTCAGGAGTAGATAGTGAATCACATGCTAGTCAAGGTGTCGGTTTAATTATGAATGAAAAAGCAAAACAGCATCTCAGGGATCACAGATATGTATAGCCGAGATTGCTGTGGGTTAGAATGAAGGTAGGAATCAGAAGATTATTTATCATAGCGTGCTACGTCCCAATTGATAGTGACCCAAGAGAAGTCAAAGACGCCCTTTGGGACACTTTAAATGATACAATAAGTATTTGCGATCAAGGTGAAAGAATAATTCTGTTAGGAGATATGAACGGATGGGTCGGTGTCCAACGTCAGGATACAGAAAGGGTGCTAGGTAAATTTGGAGATCCAAAAAGAAAAAATTATAACGGGGAAAAGTTAGTTAGCTTATGCTTAGAAAAGGGCCTGTTTATTACAAATACTTGGTTTCGACATAAAATAGTCCACACTTACACCTGGTGTAAAGGAAATAACCGCAGTATAATTGACTTCGTTATTGCAGATGAAAGACTAAGAGAACTAGTTACAGATACAAGAGTCATGAGGGGTTCCGAATGCAATACTGATCATTACCTTTAAGTCTCCAAAATGAACTTAGGGCGGGAATAGAGAAGAAAGAGAGCCAAACAAACGAAATAAACGCGAATCAAGGTTGAAAATTTACAGAAACCGGAACTACGAATAGATTTTTAGAATAAGATAAACGAACGCATAGATAAGGCAATTGGGAACGATGAAATTGAGGCAGCCCAAAAAGAAAAGAAGGAAGCGCACAATAAAACGCTGAACATGACAGGTCTTAGAGAGGAGGAGAGAAATAGACTCAAAAATGATTACAGACACAAAAATAGGAAAGTTAAACGACTAGTCAAAGAGAGTAAAGAGAAAACCAGAACAGAAGAAGAGAACAAAATACAAAACTTCTTTAAAGGAATTATGAAACTATTATATAAACAGTTGAAGGGAAGTCAAAGTACAGAGTTTGTCAGCATGAGAAACAGCAAAGGTGAAATGCTATATGATAGAGACGGAATAGTAAATGCTTTAAAAGACTCTTTTAAAGAACCATTAGGAGGTGAAGATATAGGACAACAAAACTGCGACATTGAACATAATGCATAATGTAGGGTAATGGAAATCACAGAAGAGAAGATATGGGAAGTCCAGAGTGGCTTTAGGCCAGGAAGATCATGTGCAGATCAGATATTTAGCCTAAGACAGATCTTTAAAAAAAGCTTGAGAGTAGGAAAGAAAGTTTTCTATGCATTTATTGACCTAGAAAAAGCATTTCACAAGGTAAATAGAAATAAACTTTGTGAAGTCCTTAAAGAGTACGGAGTAAACGGAGGGCTCCTACAAGCAATAAAAACAATATATACAGGTACTAAAGCGAGTGTAAGGGTAAATGGGAAAAGTGAGTGACTGGTTCGATATTATGCAAGGCGTGAAACAAGGATGCGTTATGTCCTCGTGGCTATTTATCATATTCATGGATAAGTGTCTAAGAACTGCCCTCTTCGACGAAGAAGGTGTAGATCTCGAAACTGTGAAGGTACGTGGGTTAGCTGTCGCAGATGACAAGATCATTATGGCAGAATCAGTCGAGGACTTGCAAAGAATGTTGAATAAACTTAATACAAGCATGAAGAACATGGGCCTCAAAATTAACGTAAATAAAACAAAAATCATGGTGTTTGAGGGAAAAAGCGAGAAAACAATGTGCAACATTGTCCTAAATGATGAGATATTAGAACAAGTTAACAAGTACGTATATTTAGGTTGTCTATTCACTAACGATGGAAAAATAGATGGGGAGTTAGATAGGCGCATAAATAAGGATAAGTAGGTTATCGGTAGAGCAGGGTCCATCCTCACAACTAAAAACATATAAAAAAAAACTAAAATGGCCATACACAATTCTATATTCGTACCGACTGTACTATACGGTAGCGAGACATGGACCTGTCAAGAAAAGGACAGGAGTAAAATTAACGCGATCGGCATGAAACCCCTGCGCATAATATGCGCGAAAACACTGATGGACAAAGTCCGAAACGAGACAATTCTCAAAGAATGTGGTACAGGAGAAACACTAGTTGACATATGGGAAAGAAATTAGTTAAGATGGTTCGGACATCTTGAAAGAATGAAAGATGAACGACTGACCAAACAAGTGTATAAAGGTAATGTAAATGGCAGAATGCTCAGAGGTAGACCACCGAAAGAATGGTTAGAATCTGTGAATGAAACACTAATCCGAAGAGACATAAGAAGCCATAGAAACACGAGAGCTTGCATGAAAAAATGCATGGACGTAAAGGAAACTATAGCAGTATGCTTGTACAAAAAAGTGTGGCGACAAATAGTTTGTAAACAGAGTGACAATAGAATGAATGACGCCTGAAACAAAGACCTTGGATACTAATGGGCCCAAGTGGGGAACCATACATAACAATTTTGTGAGGCCCCTCACTTGGGGTGGTTTCTAGAGAGATTGGTCAGCAAACTGGGTTATTAATGGTATAATAATATATTATGTTGATGTTTTTAAAATAATAGAAGAAACGTGTATTTTTAGACATTTCCTGTCATATGCTTTATTTACTAATTTTAGAATAATTTGTGGCCTTACTGCATTCACAACAAAGCAACACCTTATTCGAGCGTCGTTAGAAGCTGTGTGTTTTCAGACTAGAGATATTTTAGAAGCAATGCATAAAGACTGCGGTTTTCCGTTAACAAAACTGCATACGGATGGAAAAATGTCTACCAACAATCTTCTTATGCAGTTACAAGCAGACCTGTGTGGCACACCCGTTTGTAAGTAAAATTGTTCATATTAAGGGATTTTATTATGAAAAAATAATTTTCTACCGTCTGATGAAGTTTTATTTCATTGATAACAAGAATATTACATGTTATAGTTAGATCAACAATGCCGGATATCACAGCTCTAGGAGCAGCAAAAGCAGCCGGCCATGCGGAGGGAATAGATGTTTGGGAATTAGAAGGTGAAGGAGTAGAAACCGTTGCAATGGATACGTTTCTACCTACAACAACTCCTGAAGGTATATTTTACTGAGTCTAAAACAAAATAGATTTCTTTAAAATTCTAAAACTTAATTTTTGATCGAAATTGATTAAAACCATTATCTGTTCTTGGGCTAGGGCTAGATCCGGCTAGAAGTTTGTGATTGTGATCCTTTATATGTTTAATAAGCGATGTGAGGATGTTAGCCAGATGTATTTAATAATAAAATATCTCTGATCTTAAATCTTAAATTAACACCTTTTTATCGCAACGTAGTCACAGAGCAGAAATTGGAATTGCCAGACCACGAAATCGATTCGGAAAACATTGAAATTTTACATAAAGAGAATGATAACACCAAACGAGAACTAATGGCAAATGATTTACATAGAAAAGAAGATAACTCGATTAACTCACAGAAAGTTTAAAGTAATTTACATTTGTTTATTATAAGATATAGGCCAATTTACATAACTCTTGAATATTTTTTTGAACAAAAAGATATTAAAATTAAAATTATCAAACTTTTTTGTACATTTTTTTAGAAAATTCTTCCAGTCTTTAAAGATCTTAATAATATAAGGGAACTATTGTATCGACCAAAAAGAGAATGTATTGTGAGAAGGTACTATAACATAATCATTCAATTTTTTTGGTGCTTATGTCCTTGTATCTCTAAGATAGGCCCAATAATAATTATTCTTTTTTATGTATTATTATGACATACATTAAATTTTGTCACGATGATAAGGGTACCAGCGCCGGTACCTAAAGATTGGTAATGGTTTATGTAATTTTAATTAAATAAATCTCAAGGCCAAACTAGGTCGTCAGTCTAACCTATCGCTCAGGCTATAGGTTGGCTAGAAGAAGAAAGTCTCAATAAAAATTATAGCGGATGAAATGATTAATATCATCAGATTTAAGTGCCATGTTGCACATTATTATAACATTGAACTATTATTGTTGTTTTTGTAATAATAATAGCAATAATAATTATAATTATTTTTAATTGTACTCTTTTCCACACCACTCATGAGGTAAATTAAATGGCGCTTTTTTTATCTTGTGCTTTCCCCATTAGGTCTAATCTACATAGATGGATGGATGGATTGATTCTGGATATTTGTATGTATTTTTAATGATTATACCCGGTTCTACTTCTATTACGTCATCCTTCTCTGGTGGTTCTTCTTGTTGCCTGAATCCTCTTCTTCAGTTTGCGACAGTTTGCGGATGGTAGCTTCGATTTCTTCCTCACCTCCCTCTTCCTCGGAGTCGTTCAAAATCTCGGCAACCTTTGCGCAGCCATGACCGTTGCACTTCATGCAAATGATGAAACATTTCAGTCCAGCCTTTCTACAACCACATCATGAGCCGTATCCTGTTTTGCATTCGCAGGAGAGGAATTTTGGAATTGCCTCAGGAGCAGGATCTTGTGTCGTTGTGATCCTCTACCCCACCCCCGAGTTGGGTTGTAGATGAATTGCGTCTGATAGACATTTCAAACTATCCAATCCAATGGCACTTCGTTCCTTTACTAGTCTAGAGTTTAGTCCTTTCAAGCCAAAGTCTGCAACAAAAAAAAGCTTCTCCACTAATTACGCTGCAAAATAAGTTTCGAAAAATACTAAAAAAAAATAAGCTAGCTATTTTCCAAACCCTACAATCACCTCTTTTAAGTAGGTCATACAATTTTCAAATTATCATTCATCCTTTTATTCGAATTTCACATGATAAAATGTATCACATACTTCATTCTGTAAGCGTTTCAAATATTTCAGAATGTATGATGTTAATGGGATGTTTCGTTTAGTAAAAAATCCTGAAACAAGGGGTTAACCTATGCATTTTCTGCCCCTAATTGTACACCCTGGAGGTAGATATTTTGACAAAGTATTGACAGACAAGGAAAACATACCAAATGTACTTTTACAAATCGTTAAATGAAAAGCTCCTTAGATCTGCTGGTATTCCTGGTGTTACTTCGAATGAGAGTAACTTCTTGGATCATTATAGTTTCTCGATCACCTTTTCCCAACTCGTACGCAACAGTTTTGATATTTTATTCAAACCGTATTAGAAAACTGTGCTGTACGTTATACTTGGTGGTCTAGAGATGACATTAGTGATGGGAAAAGCATAGATAAATATCAATACATATCGAAATGCCATCACATCGAAGAGTGTCGATACCTTTTTCTCTTAACGATATATATCGATATTTTTTCGATTTGCCGCGTTGACACCATTGTATCTCTTTCTGGAAAGTTGCAACACAAGCAGGCGATAAGGACAGACTGAAAAGGCCGCAGGCTGCGGGACATGCAGCAGGCGCACTATTACGCTGTTAATTTAAAATTTAATTAGGTTACAATGATGTGCGTGTGTTTTAATTTGTCATTAATTTTAATTTAATTTTTGAATTTAGCGCCTTTATTTTAGGCCAGATGGGCTGTAGGACAAATAAAATTTCTGTGACATAGCAATTGGATGAAGTGAGAATTATAACACATGGCGATTAATGTAAGTGAATGCTGGGTTATGTGATTATTCGGGAAAAAATAAATTATGTCAAATGATAATTCGAATAAATCTAAAATATGAAAAGTAGAAATTCGTGCAAATAAATATTAGGTTATGTAAGAATTCGGAAATATGACAGTTATTTAAATACACAATTCGAAAAAACAGAAATGGTATTAAATTAAAATTAAGAATAATACATATGATGGGGAATAGAAATTATAAATTATTAAAATTATGCCAAATGAGGATTCGGTATAATAGAAATTATGACAACTGGTAGTTAGGACAATTTTTTTTTTGTTCAAAGAAGTAAAAACGGCAAATGCTCATGCACCAACCACACTCGAACCTTGGGGACCACGAGCCCAATATATATATCTCACCCATATGTACCTAATATACATACTCGTAAAATGCACACATGGGTGCGTAGTCCACAAGGAACATAGGTGAGTGTAGGACTTACCAAAACTGCACCTACCCACTAAACCTTAACTCCTTTTCCCGCCAACCCATGTTCCCGGAATCCGCCCTCGCATTACTTCAGGAACATGGGGATAAGACCAACTCACCGTACTTCGGTGCCACCATAATTGCCAGCTTGGACTTCGGCGTGCAGTTTGTTCTCACCCTACAGGGTTACGCGTCGTCCTCTGCAGAAGGGACAGATGTCTCATCTCGGTCTCGCTGGCCTTCGACCCTGTAGAGTAGTCTCTTATCCTGCAGAAAAAAACAATGAACCAACAACAAAAAAGAAAAGAAAACCTACTATCTTTAAACTTCTCGTGTTCTTCCTTCTTCTTCTGTCGAAGGACCGATTCGATGTACAGTGCCACCGAATCCCAATGCTCCTGTTTGCGGAGCATCCACGCTACGGTACTTTCAGGAGTTAGTACCTCTCCGAGCTCAGTCTCCAGGGCATGCTTCTTAGTCGCCCATCTTTCACATTCGTAGAACGTATACTCAACCGTATCCACCTGTGTGGGACAGTAGTCGCATACTTCACTTTCCTTCCTGTTGCGCCGGTGTAAATAGGAGTTGAAGTGTCCGTGAACCGTGAGAAATTGGGTGAAGTGAAAGTTAACCTCACCGTGCTTCCTTCAAAACCACGGGACCACCTCCCCTATAAGCCGCGCTGTCCATCTTCCCCTAGAGTCGGTGTCCCAGCAATGTTGCCATTCCGCTAGGATTCGGGCTCTCTCCTCAACTCTGATCCTTGGACGGTCTTCCTTCAATTGGTATCACTCATACATCCGCTTCTCCTCCTTTGCAAGGAGGAAAATGGGAATTACTCCCGCCACTACCATAACTGCAGGGGCAGAAACGGTGCGATACGCACTAGCTATACGCAATGCGCAACGTCTTTGAACCGAAACCATTCGGTTCCGATATTTTTTAACATCGAGTGCATCAGCCCAGATCTCCGCTCCGTAGAGAAGGATTGAGTGGGCCACACTCATCAGCATTTTCCTTTTACTCGCTCTAGAGCCTTTCGTATTAGGCATGAGTCTGGAAAGGTTCGCCACTATTGCACTTGCTTTGTCAGCCGCTTTTTGAATTTGTTTTCAGTGCGTCAGCTTCTGGTCCACGATTTCTCCAAGGTATCGGACAGCTTTGGTAGCCTCCACAGTCTCTCCGGTTATCTCGAACCTCAATAAATCTCTGTAGTGTCTTTGCCTCGTCAGAACAAATGCTTCGGTTTTGCTGGCCGCCAATGAAAGTCCATGCTCCTCAAGCCAATTGTTAACCAGCCTGGTGACATACGCTACCCTTCGTTGAGCTTCCTCAGTATTCCTTGCCAATATCATGGCTGCAAGATGGTCTCCGAAACCAATCAGTTTGGCCCACTCAGGTAGCACTATTTCTAGTACTCCATTGTACAATGCATTCCAGAGATCTGGTCCAAATGCAGACCCCTGGGCTACTCCAGCAGTGATTTTTCTCCTTTGCTAGCCTTCAGTGGACTCGAACTGTAACTCCCTGTCATCAAGGTAATCACTAATCACCCTTAGCAGATACGCCGGCACCCTGAATCGATGCTCAAGTGCATCCAGGATGTCAACCCACCTCGCTGAGTTGAAGGCGTTCTTCACATCCAGGGTGACCAGCACACAGGAATTTCTCGTCCTATGGTTACCCTGCCATGCCCTTTCAGTCTCGGAGATAATCTTTCTGATGGCCCTAATGGTCGAGTGTTTCATGCGGAACCCATGTTGGTTCTTGGAAAGCCCGCCTGCTTCTTCAATAGCGATGCGTATCCGCGCCCGTAATAATTTCTCATAGACCTTGCCGGCGTTATCCAACATTCAGAGCGGTCTGAAGGACGAGGGAGTGATGAGTGGACCCTTACCCTTGTCGATTAGAACCAATCTCTGCACCTTCCATCTCTTCGGGAAGACACCAGTCAACAGGCAAACATTGTACATATGTAGGAGTACAAATGGGTACTCACTTTCAATCGTTTTGAGGATCTCCACGGGAATCCCACCTGGACCGGGAGCCTTGCGATTGTCCAGAGAAAGAACTGCGCTGCATAGCTCGTCGTTGCTGAAGAGCTGCACTTCCGTTTCCACCACTGATATCCTGACACATACTCTCTCCGGATGTTGAGGAAAGAGTGCGCCCACGATTGCCTCCATAGTGGCGGGACCCCGCGGGGGCTCTGGAGCTCGGAATCCAAGGCAGCGGGTAGAAATTTTGTACCCGCGTCCCCAGACGTCCTTCTCTACTTCGTCCAGAAGTGAATTCCATCCTTTCTTCTTGCTGTATTTTATCGCCTTCGTTAATGTCTTCTTGGCCAGAAGATACATTCGTTCGGCATCACCGGCGTCCGGGCGGCCCCTTTTTCGTTGGGCCTTCTTGCGCTTAGCTTGTGCCTGTCTGCGAAGATCAGCGATTTCGTCGTTCCACCAGTAATTTTTCTCCGTTTGCTGGTGTCTTGATTTTTTGGGCATTGAAATATCTTATGCCCTACTAATCAGACTCATGGTCTGTTCGACCATATTTTCAGCCATCTTTGGCGATGCCTTTATGGGACGCACAGCCTCCTCGGTAAATCTGCCTGCTCTGGCGAGCGTTTCGAGCACTGCCGATCGGTTGATCTTTCCTACATTCCATCCGCGGATCCTCGTATGACCAGAATGGGTTCTTCTCCCTGGGTTTGACCCAACCCAGAACTTGATGTACTGGTGGTCGCTCCCAGTGAGATCCTCAAGGACCTGCCACCCACGTATCAGTGCTGAAGCACTCGCAGATGCTAAGGTGATTTCGATGATGGTACCTCGACAGCCGCTGCGTCTAAATGTTGCAACCTTACCCTTATTGAGGGTCGTTAGGTCCAACCTGGCTGCCATCTCTACCACCCTACCGCCTCTGTTGCAGGTCCATGACATACCCCATTCGACCGCTTTTGCATTGAAGTCACCAGCTAAGATGACTTCCCCATTAAACTCCCGAATGCAGTCCTCCAGTTCGTCGAGCTTCCTACAGAACTCTGCGATTCCCTCGATTTGGTGAAAGGTATACGCTTACGTAGGTGGTGCTTCTACTCCTCACCCAGACGTAGCCATCTCCCTTGCCCATATCGACTACTGGGTACATGGATTTGTTCTTTATCCATACCGCTGCAGTACCAGTGTTACCCGGGTACCAATTACACCCACCCATTCCACAATACTGCTCCGAAATAATGAGCATGTCAGCCTTGTGTTCTGCCGCGATTCGAGTTAGCAAATCACAGGCAAGTCTTCTCCTATCCAGGTTTCCCTGAATAATCGCAGCTATTACTGTTTGTTCCGTCGAAACTCGTTATACACCCAGCACCTGGATGATCCCGGGATGTGATCGGTGTTTGTATTGCTATCTATCCGCTCAGCGCACAGATAGCAATGTGGTTTCTTATTGCAGGTCGAAGAAAGATGCCCCTCCTTGTCACACTTCCCACAGGTTGAACGCCTGTCCTTTTCACTACATGTGACCGCTATATGGCCGATGCCATGACAGCGGAATCAACGTGTGACTAACGACCTACGTCGTACACGATAGCTGACCCATCCAATACTGATGTGGCCTGCCTCTCCCAGCTTCTTTGCTATGCTTTCATCACATTCGATGAAGGCCATCCTGCGTCCCCATCGAATTGGTTGCGACAGGTTGACTTTCACCTCACCACTTAGATTGCTCCCAAGAAGTTTATTTAGGGCGTCCCTGACTTCTTGCTCATCGGTTGCAGAGTCCAGGTCCCTGATGTCCAAGCTGGCTCTAGAGACAAGCTGTCGTACCTGACCATCCTTTCCTACAGCAGCTGTAAGGGCCTCACTAAATTTAGCTCTGGCTTCCACACTTGCGCCGAGCTCGACAAGTACATCGCCTGTCCTTGTCTCTCTTATGCCTTTGGCGGTGACTCCCATTTCATCAGGCTTCACGTTTTTGCGGATCGTTTTCAAGACGTCCGTATATTTTTTCCCTGTCGCAGGCTTAATTAAGACTGCTTCCGGGCGGGCGCGTACCTGTTTTGTCCCTGCTGGCTTAGTGATCCGCGCTACAGCGTTTGCACCTGCTGCCTGTACGCCTATTCCACCAGCGACTATCCGTTGATTTTACCGCTTACGCCTCTTTGGCTCCATCCACTCGGGAGCTTCTCCAGCAAGCTGAATCTTCTTGATAGGACGCGGTGCCGAGCCTTCACCAGGGCTGGGCGTATCCTCAGCCGTCCTTTTCTTGGTACGATGGTCCGTCGGTGTGTTAGCCTGTCCCTTCGTGAGCTTGCCTGGCTGTGGTAGCTCCGGATAGGATTTATTCAGGATTTCCCTGAGATTTGACGAAATGTCACAAACTTTTTCAAGACCTAGTCTTATCGGCGTGTCCAGGTTTCTCCTACCCTCGGCATGCACATTCATCGCATTCACAGCATCTGCGAGTTCGTCCAGCAAGTGGCTCATCGTCAGATTTCGACTTTGTACGGTTCCAAGCAAGTTAACACTTGTATCCGTTATCACCTTGTTTGCCACCTTGTTGTGCTCGATGTCCGTCTCCATGGCAATACTTTGTTCTATTTTTCGTTCTTCTGTTTGTAAATTCGCCATAAGTATTTGATCCAGCGCTTCGTGCGTGGAGGTGCAAGCCGAAAAAACTGGGAACAGGTATACCCTCGGACCGTAGTCCTATCCCCGTTGCCTGGGGCCCAGCCTTCGTTTAACCGGTCCCGGAATACACGGACGGATCGGACTGGCCCGGAGCACTGCAGATTCCGACCTCTGCAGCCACCACGCACTTCCTGATAAGGGCCCGAAGGGGCTGTATTCCTGATAACCGACTGCAACTTACACATCGGCAGAGCAAGCTCACAGCAGCTTCATCCTCGTAACCGGTTCGAAGCACTCCCAGTGGGTCACAGTCGGCACCGATCACGTGTGTTTGGTCCGCGGGGCCTATATTATTTCAGCCCTACCCTCTGTTTCCAGCAAGCATTCCCCTATCCGCCACCCGGGCACGCGCCAAGTAGGGGTATCACCTCCCCTTCACCGCAGACAACTGCGGTGGTCCTTGGGGTTAGGACAAATAGAGGTTATTTCATCTGGAAATTCTAAAAAATAAAAATTATGACAAAGCGCTGTTCGGCATCTTCATTTTCGGTCAAAATATTCTTCGATTAAGTGGAATTTGGGGGATATTTATGCGCCTTGGACGGAATTCGAGTGTTCTTCTTATCTTCTCACAATGGACGGTTTTGTGAAATGTGAACGCAAAATCGTGGAACCTTACATATGACCATCTAAAAAATGTCGATAGCCGCCAGTAGAACCGCGGTAAATCACACCTACGGCCATGTATCACAACCGTGAGATGGGTGGTCACAGGGCACGAAGAAATCACAACGACAGGCTGGCGAAACCCTCGTGTGTTTTGAGGACACGAAGCGACCCAAGGATGACAGCTTTCTGTATCCATCTCGCTAGTGCCTTGGCATATTTTTGGCACGCGGGTATGGCTTTAAGGTTACGAACCAGTGATAGTTTCGCACTTCCGAGAGCACCAATCACAAGGACAATTACTCGCACCGAATACTTTGTGTACAGTCGTTGCAGCTCTCTCTTAAGATCTTGACACATCTCCGTAAAATCGTAGTTCCAAAATTTAGCACTTCTCGTTTCGAAAAATTGACTCTATATCCCTTGGAGCGTTCGGCAGGGCAGGGTCGCGACCAACACCGTAAGAGCGACAAAGATGGTAATAAAGGACTCTTAGGGCGGCATTATGTCTATAGATGTACGTCGTCCCTGCGTGGGTCGGACACCCAGATAGTATGTGTTCTAGGTATTTAGCGTGTTCATGGCACGCTCTGCACCTATTAATGGGAACTTCTTGACTTAAAATGCGGGAACGGTATCCTAAGGTGGAAATGACACCGTCCTGGCATGCAAAAATAAAACCCTCTGTACCTGAATTGAGCCCTGATGATTTGAGGAAAGCAAAAGTTTGCTCCTTCGACAAGGTGTGTTTTTCTACATTTCTGTAAAAGTTTCCGTGCATATGCTTGTCGAGTAGCTCTTGGTGAAATTTTCCAACCTCTGCTTTCTTTACTTCGGCTTTTAGACGTAAAGCATCTAGATGGAGGAATGCACTTTCCTCACTTCTGATGTTAAAATTCAGGCCAAGGGTCTCGGCCGCTTGCTCCGCGGCTTTGTAAAGGAACGCTCCTTCGCCAATCATCCCGTGATTCCTGACCATCTTTAGGAGCGGATCTCTACCATTAGCAACGATGTAAACTGTACTTAGAACAATTCGGTTATGAAGACCCTGGAGATTCGGAAGTCCGCGTTCGCCTTGACTGCGTTAAGTGTATATTTCGCGGAACTGACGAATTGATATGCAAGCTCTTATGCATATGCATGATCTTACGTGTGGTGACATCAAGGGCCTTAAGCTCGTTCTTCGTCCATTGAACCACCCCAAACAAGTAGAGTAGAACCGGGACGGCAAGCATATTAGTCGCAGATACCTTTTTCAACGCCGGCAGATTGGAAGACCAAATCTGTCGAAGAAGATGCTTGTATCTGCTTCGGAGAGACTCCTTCACTGATGTTACGTCCTGAATGCGGCTTTGAGGCACGCCCAGGTATGTATAGGTGTCTCCAGTGTTAAAATGTCTGATAACACTTATATCCACAAGCTCAGGGTCCTTGGGAACGCCAGTTATCATTCCTTTCTTAAGATGAATTTTGGCACACTTGTCCAAACCAAAGTCCATTCCAATCTCTCCTGTGTAGTTCTTGACGATATTTATAGCAGATTGAAGTTTGTTTTTACCAGAGGCATAGATCTTCAGGTCATCCATATAAAATACATGAGTGACCTTATGCTCGCGCTGATTAGTGTCGCCACAGACGTATCCAGGACAATTTCGTAGTGCGAGAGATAGAGGCAGAAGTGTGATGCAAAAAAACAAAGGGCTCATGGTATCAACTTGAAAGGCTCCCCTTTGGAAGGTGACTTTGTTCGTTCTCAGACGATAATTTGTAGATGAGATAGTAAATCTAGTTTTCCAAAGAGGCATCAATCTCTATGCATCTCACTATGTGTGGATGTACCTTCAAGCTTTCCAACAGACAGATGATAAGTCTATGATAGGTTGAATCGAAAGCTTTCCGGTATTCTATCCAGGCCATTGACAGGACGCGCTGATGGGCTGTAGCGTCTTTACAGACACACCTGTCAATTAGCAGGTTCTCTCGACAGCCTGCTACACCTTTTTTCGAGCCACGTTGTTCGTACGTCTCTCGCCATACAGGCTCAATTCGTCGAACAATCCTGTTGTTTAGGACAGCTGTAAAGATTTTATACAGTGTGTTCAATTCTGTGGGTTGGACAAATAGCCTTTTTTCGGCAGAAGTATGGTGCGTCCTAACACCAGCCTCTGCGGAATGGGCGTCTCCGACTTTAAATATAAGGTGAATATGCGGACCAAATATTGGTTTATAAAAGTAAACTTCTTCCACCAAAAGTTCTTGATACAATCTCGTCCAGCAGCGGAAAAGTTCTTCGTGTCTCTAAGTGCTTTTTTCACCTCTCCGGCGGTGACTGATGGACATTCCTCCTCAGATTTTATAAGGTTGTCGCAAAACTCCTTGAAGCGGATGATATTGTCAGTATCTTCTTTCAACTCCAGCGTTTTTGGGATTTTGTATACCTCTCTCCAAAAAGTCTCTCCCTCTTCCGTATTCTCCTTCTTGCGTCAGATAACAGCCGTATTTTGTCAACAATATGCTGCTTGATTGTCAGCAGCTTTGACTTGTTCAGTGTGTGATTCAAGATCCTTAGTTCTTGGCGAACTTTCGAACCCTTTCCGTGAACGGTCTACCAGATGTTATGTAGTCAATCACACATTGAACACGGGACGCATTCTGTCTTGCCCATCTAATCTTGTTGTTCAGTTGATGCAAGCGTCTTTTGATCCATCGTTGGTTTTAGCCTTGGATTTGAATCAGCCAAAGCTCTCGCAGCACCATAAACTGAGCAATTGATGGTCCAGAGGTCGGACTCTTGCTGCGGATGGCCTTACGCGGCAAATGGGACAGTTGGATGTGAAGCTTTTCCCTCTGGATACTTTATTATAGCTACCATTCATTTGTAAAATGGTATAAAGAATAGTATTGACGGACCAAATAAAATTAACCCAGAAGAGCAGCCTTTTGCATCCGGTTAGTGATGAACTTAGCCTGACGCTGGCAAGCCGGAATCTTGTTGAGTTGGCTAAGAAATGAAGTTTTCATACCTCCAAGGAAGCCGATTATGAAAACTAAAAGCTGGACCATCGGTTGGTGCTGAGAATTCTATCACGAAAATGAACTTCGTCTTCAGATATTGGAGGGCAATATCAGGCTTTGTAGCACTGATACGTTGAGTGGTGGAGAATGAGAAATTCCAGTAGATCTCACACTGGTCATTCTCCACAACGCACTCCAGTTCCACCTGGGCGTATGGCAAGACGGGCGTATGGCAAGACGGGCGTTACATCAACACCATAGAAAAGCCGAAGATGGTAATACAACCTAACTTATTGTAATTGTATAATATATTTATTTATATATAACCATTTTATATATTTTTTACAACTTTTTATTATTCTTAATTATTATTATTATTCATTTTATTTATTTATTATTATTTATTTTTATTGCCATACTCTTTACCATACTTTATAGCCATACCACGCTGAAAAAACCAGTTCTCGTTAGATCACTGAAGTTAAGCAGTGTTGGGCGCGGTTAGTACTAACTGCGTGCTGTTGGCGTGTCGTGGGTGTGGTGAGCCCACACTTGTAGTTATTTACAACAAGAAACTATCCACCTAGAAACACTACCCGAATCGGGTAGTGTCACGCCTACCCCGACAGGGAAATGGCTTAATGGTATACATACATGTATATATATTATTATTTTTTTTCCATTATTTCTTTTTACAACGATATTCTCTACAACTTCTTTTAGAGCTACATTGTGTCTCGCTATGTACCCGTAACGTGCATACGTCGAGCATCCACTTAGAACATGTACAAGTGTTGGACCAACTCGTTGAAAGTTGTAGTCTACGTATAATGCCGTAGAATTTATCGTGAAGGGGCTTGTCAGCATGTTCTCTTAGTAGTAGCGAATGGCCTGCTTTCTGTACACGACCTTTGCAGCTGAAAGTTTTTAGTAATGCTAGGCCATGTGTAGTCTCGCTGGAATCAAATGGGAGCCCATGCTCCTCTGCGGCCCTATCTGCGGCACGGTATAGAAACGACGCAGCACTGGCGACTTTATGCTCATGTACGAGTCGCACAAGAGAATCTGTGCTATTTAAAACTAAGCATGCTGTAGCCAGAACCGTTCTTCCATGAAGACACTCCAAGTTTAGCAAACCTCTCCCCCCTTCATCTCGAGGAGGTATATTCGAGGTACGGAAGATCTAAGATGATGAATTCGATGGGTTCTTATCATCCTGCGTGTGCTTCGGTCAAGTTGCTTCAAGTCATCGACGTTCCATTTTACTGCATCAAACGTGTAGAGCAAGTATAGGAACGGCTAGCATATTGGTCGCCTGGATCTTATTCTTCCCAGATAATTCGGAAGCCCAAATTTTTCTGAGAATTTGGTGATACCTTTTTTGAAGAGCCCCTTTTACTTCACGCACATCTTGGGTTTCCGCTTACGGCATTCCAAAATATATCTTTTAAATATATATATATATATATATATATATATATATCTTTCCATTACCAGGATGTTCAATGGCATTTCCACCTATGAGTTGGATATCCTGATCGCCACGCGATAATGTAGGTCCTAGTCTTTCTTTGTGTAGGTCAGGGCACTCCAGAAGGCAGTCATTGAAAAAAATCACTCCATTCAGTGTGAACAATGAGCCGTAAAGAGCTGTGACCTTAACGACCGTAACCCTTCCCAGACACTTGTGGCAGTCAACACCTGCTGAAAGTGGTGCGCCCTGGTGTAGGTGGATGCAGGCACAATTGTTCGGTCCTAAGGTCATGCCAATCACCTCCGGGTACTCATTTACGGCTGTCACAAGGATGTAATAATCCTTTTTAAAGGCGCAAAGAGTTTAAGATCGTTCATATATAAAAGTGGTTGACCTTATTTTCCTTCTATTCGGCGGGCCACATAAGTATCCAGAGCTACTCACTCGTAGCACAACAAATCGAGTCAAGAGGGAGATGCAAAAAAGTATCAGACTAAGAGAGTCAAGACAACATAGCTGGTAGTCACCTGTCTTTTGTCAGATGTTACGACAAATCTTGTCTGCCATAAGAGCATAAGCTCTTTCACGCGTCTCACTACTTTGGGATGCACCTCCAGGTACTCAAGGCGCTTGAGAGCCAGCTCGCGATTCGTGTTATCGAATGCCTTACGGTATTTAATGCAAGCCATGGACAGATTGCGTCGATACCGGAACGAATCCTGGGTAATACGCCTCTCTATTAACAGGTTCTCCCTGCAACCGACAGACTGACTCGATTCGTTTAAGAAATAAGTAAATATACGGGCCAGATTTTGGTGCATAGAAGCGAACTTCTTCCACCGAAAGTTGTTGATTTATTTGGCCCTGCCGCTGAAAAGTTCTTAGTTCTAGCAATAATTTTCTTCACTTCTTCAGCAGTAATTGGTGTAGACTCCTCCTCTGGACGTTGCAACCGTTGCCGTTGGTAGAAGTTACGAAAGAGTGATGTATCTTAAGCGTTTTTATCTAGCGGATAAGTATCTTAGTAAACTTGCTCCCAGGAGACTTAAATCTCTTGTTTTTTTGTTGCTTCCAGTGCTGCTTGATGGTCAATAGTTTACACGTTTTTAGTGTGTGATTTGCTTTCCTTAAGTTACGAGCAAGTGCCCTAACGTTTGGAGTGAATTTATTATTTGATGTTATGCAACTAATCATGCACTGAACATTTGATGCATACCGGCTTGCCGTTTTAATTTGAAATTGAAGCTGTGCAATACGCTCGCGAGTCTTAGTATGGCGTACTAAAGTATAATTACTTCGATTCTAGCTAAGCAGGGAGACAGCCTATTCGTAAACTTCATATCCCTTTCGACTAAAAAAGATACCTGATCTCTTAAATACTGAGGCGTTGTTTGAGCAAGTTCCATGTGCATATTGCCCCAACGTTCATGTATCCTCAGCGTGTATCTTATTCGCTCCGGTAAGCTTCCTTGCCAACACGTATGGATGTCCCTCCTGAGCTGGTCTGATCATTTAAAACGATGTTCTTGCGTTTGTCTGGGGTCATTGCCTGGTCGTGGTCTCGATTCTTTCATATTGCCATGCCCAAATGAACCATGGCCTCCATCCGAGAGAAGCCTATTGTGGGTGGCCCTGCGCGATACTTTTGTGCGTAACCGCATAATTCGTTACATTGGGGAGTTAGCCCAATGCAACGTGGCTGTTCAAGATTCGAAGCACTCGGCCGATGGGGTCGCTATATTCTTACGCAGTTAGTATTATTATTATATATTATATATTTTTTCAAAGTTATTCTCCGGTGAAACTAGGTTCTCATCATCAGCCACGGACTAAATCAAGTGCCTGGTGAGATGAGGATGTTATAAGTTAATTTATTACGATTTTTGAAATCTTTCACGATGATGTTGTAAGTGCAAAATTAGGAGCATGGTGTAGTTTGCAGTTTGTCTTTTATCGCTGTTATCCTTACACAGCGGCTGCGATTATTGGAGGTGACAACAGTCGGCTTTGGGTGCTTTCTGAGAGCATTCTCCTTCTTATTCTTTGTTAAACTTATTCTTGGGTGAACCCGGTTTTTCATCATAGCGACTAAGGCAAGTGACTGATGAGAGGAGGATGTTACAAGTTATTTTAATACGATGTTTGAAATCATTTGCGATGATGTTGATGGTACAAAATTAGGAGCATGGTGTAGTTTGCAGTTGGTCTTTTACCGCTTTTATCCTTATACAGCGGCCGCGAGTGTCGCAGATGAGAACAGTCGCCTCTGGATGATTTCTTAGAGCTGCCATGTATTACTCCATAGTCCATAGGTTTTTAGTCGCTTCCTTTCTGATGGTCTAGGAAGTTTCTTACAATGCGACAGGTGTTTAGTAAAACCGCCTTCTGAGCTGCTGCTGTCACGTCCCGAGCAAAGGCGAAGATATATTGGTAATAGGGTAGGTAAGGAAGGTTAAATGGGCTGATTAAGTCAGGTTAAAGCCTGACAATTTATATTATTTTGGGATCGTTTGCACTTCATCAGTCCAAGGGGATTGTGCAAATTCAGAATAACAGTAATTGAGATAGTAAATATTTATTAGACCATGAGAATAGAAAGGAATTGCAATGAAGTTAATAGGTAAAAACTTACGCCACCTTCCAGCCCGAAAGGGCAAGAGAGAGTAATAGTTTGTCGTTTGTGTCTCTATGATCGGAGGGCAACGGCAAAATCCTGTTGCAGAGTTGGTTTGGGTAATAGCGAAGGAATTCACATTCACAATAACCCGTAGAGCGAAACACGGTCTTCCATCAGGTACCGAGTCCACTCTTGAGTTCTGTTTTCACGGATGTATAATACCGCGGACTTTACCCGGAAATAGACTCATACGACGATCGAAACCGAAGGGACTAGTAGATCGAAGTTGTCAGTATGATTGCTGGGAAGGTAAGTTTATAGTTTATAGGAAGGTTTATATTGTTCTTCCTCTTTATGTTAAGGATGGGATGGTAACATTGCTGCAAGCGACGTATTCTTTACATTGCTCCAAGGCACGTACTCGTTACATTGCTCCAAGGCATGTGCATGTTATATTGCTCTTAGGCACGTACTTGTTGCAAGATCGAATCTTAAATAATTCCTAATAGTGAGTTTCAGATTACGCGAGCGAGGAATGTGTATGTCCCTTCTACCGCGACTTCCGGCGATCGATTGTGTCTTCTCTAGATCGGTTATATGTCATTTTATATGCGCGAGTCTTGTTATTACATGCGGTGACTAATAGCTACCGCAACGGCCAGCGATCGTATACCTCTACTCTTGACCTTTCAGGAGTCCGGATTCTATGCGTTAACTTAACTGTTTTTCCCATATATCTAGTCAGACACTATTTATTACTGCATTATCTGACTATATACATGTTCTTTCACTTACTATCTAGGTTTTACATTATTGTTGTAAAACGTAGTATTAAAATTATAGTTTTAGTTTTTAATCACACGTATGTACTTATATTCCCTATGTTTGAATTTAACTTCGAACTTGTTACTTTTTAAATTGTTAAGATTATAAGTATATTCGCATGATAATGGGTATAATTATAATTATCTCCTAACGGTAGAGTCTGCAATTACAGTCTCCCAATGAACGAGAATATGCTAAATTATCGGTATCCTCTGAGTTCTTATCCCTTCATGGTAATACTTTAAGTATCTTGTGGTTTCAATCTTACCGTCTGTAGCGCAGTTACCATACTTAGGTGCAAACTCAGAGAAGATCAGTATTGCTATTGCTTGTAGTTGATGGAGTTAGCCTGAAAGATGTGGGGCAAGGTATGTTGCGCCTAGCTAGTGCACATTGCCTGTAGCAATGGACAAACTATGCATTTATTTATAAAATTTCTTTATAAAATAAACAAGTATTATCGAATAACTATTATTCATAACTAAACACAACCACTTATATAATTTGAAAGCGTTAAAATTAAAAAACATACTTTCTGCCTATAAATTGCCAAACTATAAATTTGTTTATAAAATTTGTTCATAAAATGAACAGAGAATATCGAATGACGATTCTGCATCACTAAAACACCACTAATATAATTTAAATGCGACCAGAAAGAAAAACTGTTACTTTCTGTCTATAAATGACCAAACAATACATTTGTCCATAAAATAAATAGTATCAAGTGACCAATCTCTACCACTAAATATTAGCAGTAATATAATTTAAAGGTACTAAGAAAGAAAAAATATCAATTTCTACCAATAAATGCCTAAAGGTAAAATATGGCTGATCACATCTAAAAATAATTGAAAATCGGTTATGAATTGTAGGCTGTAGGTGATTTTGAATAGTAAATTCCCGATTCAGCCCACTCTGCACCGTCCCACATTCTCTGGCCCACAACGGGGGCTCCAGGGGCGCCCCGACGATCCTCGGGAAGCGACTGGCGTTTTATACTAAAAATACTCTCCATGATAAATTATGGGTTTTATTCAATAAGCAATTTCGATTGATGAAGGCAAAAAGAGTCAAAAACTCATTTGTTGGTAAAATGTGCGACGTTTCGTTGGCATTGGTTCGCCAACCTCATCAGGCTAATTTATTAAAATAAAGAAACACCACATAAATATCACATATTTTACAAGTACATAGTATAAGTTAAAAACAAATTTAAAAATTACCGTTGACATTCACTAGTTAAAACATAAATTCTAACGCGTCTAATTTTAATAAATGTAAAAGACCCATTTTTGGTCGACTGAAATGACAGTATAAAGTCAACTGAAGAAACAAAACCTAGTGTCGTTATTATATATACGTACTCATACACATATTCATGGAAAATACACATTGAATTCTATCTTGTCGTAAATTAAACACCCAAATTTAATTTCTGTAATAATGGAAAATATATTTTACTAAGAGCATAAATATCTTCTTTTTTATTAATATTATTTGAACTGCTGTTAATATGGATCATTTCTGAAATCATTCTTTTTTTATAGTTAGGTTCTCGATCCTCTCCTTAGTCCCTTTCCTCTTAGTTCTCTGCCTGTCTGGCATGGCAAACCCTGTCAGTAGCAGTGTTACCGCCAGCATAGCCGTGAAAGTTATGAGAGGAAAGCTCAATCCCTACCGCGGCATCAACGCGAGAGCACCTTCGGTAGGGATATTTTTATTTTATTTGTTCAACTTGTTCTCGGGTGAACCCGGTTTTTCATCATAGCCACGGACTAAGTCAAGCGACTGATGAGATGAGGATGTTGTAAGTTAATTTAATATGAGGTCTGAACTCTTCTGTGATGATGTTGTAGGTATAAAATTAGGAGCATGGTGTAGTTTGGAGTTCGTAGTTTACCGCTGTTATCCATACACAGCGGCCTCGAGCGTTGGAGGTGACAACAGTTGCCTCTGGATGCTTTCTTAGAGCTACCATCTGCCACTCCACAGGTTTTCAGTCATTTGCTTCCTGATGGTCTAGACAATTTCTTACAATACGACAGGGATTTAATAAAACCGCTTTCTGTGCTGCTGCTAGTACCCTACTGACTCCTAAATGTTCAAGATGTTCAGTGCATCTTGCGGGCACGTTGCCTGTAGCCGAAATCACAATCGGATGGATAGTTGCATATTTCAAATTCCTCCATATTGTCTTTACTTCATGCCTTAACTCGCTATACTTATGGACCTCGGTTGTATAGGTTGCCTGGAAATTTCGGTTAGGTGGGCAAGCAATATCGATGATGTAGACTCTTCCACCTTTTTTTTCTCGCATCACGATGTCGGGTCGATTGGCTCGGATGTAGCGATCCGTCTGGATAGTAAAATCCCAATATAAGATGTAATCTTCGTTTTCTGAAACGGGCATTGGAATGTATCTATAGAAAGGCATCCGTTCTCTTAAGAGACTTAAGCTTAGGGCAAGTTGTTGATGTATAATGCCCGCCACATCATTATGTCTGTGCGTATATTCTCTTTGAGCGATTACTCTGTGATGATCCCTTTTTCCCCTCCCCATTAACTGTTTCAGCGAACGCTTCAGTCGAGCCAGGGTTAGGTATTTAGAGACAATTAAAACAGATCTTTGAATTAAAAAAAAGTATCAAAAAGTATTTATTCCCTACTTAACATTGGAATTCTAACTTATGTCCTAATGTCTTGAAAGCGCGCGTGCGTGTGTGTGTGTGTGTGTGTGTGTGTGTATGTGTGTGTGTGTGTGAATTGAAGTGTTAAGTGTAGGTGTCGAGTGTAACGCGGTAACAGTATTACGTGTTTTTGGGACGAGTGTAAATCTAGCAGTTTGAGTTAGATGTCTAATGAGATTTTAAAAAAACCGAACGGAGGCACAAGAGATCGGATTCCCTTCTATTTTTATTCCGTTTCCTGAAATTACAGATGAAGAGAGAATGTTGTAAGAGTTACAGATAATTAATGGGCAGTAATCGGTTTAACAATTTTCCGCGCCTTAAATCTTCCCCTCTACGGTCGGTACGGTAATTGTGGAAAACGAGGTTGAGGTAGAGAACGATACGGTACGGTCGGTATGTCAGTAATGTATCGGTAAGTCTATGACAAATGGTAATCATAGGTGCACCTGTAGATTAGCATTTATATCGGCTAAATTGGCATCCACAAGTGCGCCTGTTGGGTGCGAATTTATTCCCCTTCCTTGTACTTTTAAACGGATTTTTTCTAAGTGTCGGTAAAGTCGGAAATAGTGATAAATGGTAACTACAGGTGCTCCTATCAGTTAACCTTCATGTCTTAGATTTTTGTAACGACAAGTGCGCCTCTTCATTACGAAGATCGTACACGCATTTGTAAAGTCGGTAAAGTCGGTAATGCGCGAAATGGCAACCATGGGTGCGCCCGTTGATTGATACATCTACGGCTTTCAGAATTGACAATCACAAGTGCTCCTGTCGATTGGCAATTCTCATCTGCGAGAATAACTTCAGAATTGCAAGTATAGGTGCTCCTATTCCTTGCGATTCTCGTCGGTGCTTCCACTACCGTAAGTGCGCTTATTAATAGGAAGAGCGCGAGAGTCTTCCCTGGGCGCGAGCTGCCCCGATCTGCTCGAATGATTGCTGCTGCTGAAAACCCTGTCCTGAATCCCATTGACGAATCCTTCCGTTTCTGGATACAGGACGTCCTTTTTCAGCCAAATATTGGATGCCTCACTTTCCACTTCATATGGGGACGGCGATTCGTCAAACTCTTAGTTTTTTGTTATTGGGAAAGTGATTTGCTTCTTTATTTTTGCACCCAATTGCTGCATGCACACCTGGCATTTCGAAAATAGTGCTTTAAGCTAACACGTCAACGCTGCGTTAGGTAGGTCTAATATAATTCGAATAGCAGACGTTACCACCGTTGGAACCGTCATCTCGTGTATCTCCACGCACACTAGCGACCCTAGCGGCCCTAGCGGCCTCAAGTGTCAGTCGCCATCCCCATTGATCTAACGTTTTGAGGTGCTCGCCGTGGATGGCTTTCTATCTTCATTGCGTTTCCAATTCCTCTATGGTTTCTGCCCTGATATTCAAGGCCAAGAAAAATCGATATCAAAGTTCACAGTTTTTAGTTAAAATTTATGTTATCGATTAGCTTGTGTGCTTAGGTATTAAATTTGACCGGATACACATTTTTTTGAATAGATTTTTTCATGCGGATTCCAAATATGGCCTTAAAATTACTCTAGGACATCAAAGTTCGGTCGATGATTTCGAATTCGAGGTCAAAGTGTCAAAATTAAAAATGGAAAATCCATTATGGCAGACAAAAATCCGTAAATAAACCCGATATGACTAATAATTATCACTTGCGGGTTTTTGGCGTCGCGGATTTCGAATGTGAAGTAAAAATGTCAAAATTCAAAATAATGGATTCAATTTGGTGGACAAAAATTGTAAAACGAGACCGATATGACTGAAAATTGATACATTTCAGAATTTCAGAGCTCTTACTAAAAATCGTAAAACGGGTTTATTTGAGGTTTTTTGTCTGCCATATTGGACTTTACATTTTGAATTTTGTCAGTTTGACTTCGGATTCGAAATCAGCGACCCCAAAAACTCCCGAGTAGTAATTATTAGATTTTGGCTTTATTTTAGGATATTTGTCGGCCATATTGGATTTACCATTTTTAATTTTAACATTTTTGACTTCGGACTCGATATCCGCGACCCCACAAACCTTTAAATACGATGAATGGTACAATTCCATTGCGTAGAAATAATTGAGACCTTAAAGGTTTCGAATAGCATTTTCAATAGTTTTTTTCTCGTAAGTCTGATGTCCCATAGTAATCTTGAGGCCGGATTTGAAATCAGCATAAAAAAATCTATTTAAAAAATTGTGTGGCCTGTAAAATTTAATACCTAAGCGCTCATGGTAATCGGTAACCTAAATTTTAACTAAAAAGTGTCAACTTTGACATCGATTTTTCATGTTAAAAATAGGCAATAGTTTTGTAGCGCAAACCATAAACGCGTTTACATTTGTTATGAAAAATTTCCTGCATGGCGCTTTCTGCCTTTTAACCTCCCACAGCCGAAATAGTCAAATGGTGCATTTTTTAATTAAGTTTTGTTTTAAGCTATTATCAATCGTTATCAGATGACCAAATTTTTTAGTAAAGAGTCGTTGCTAAATAACTGGAAGTTTCTATAAAGGAAAACGGAATTATATTTTGCAAATATATAATGTAAGAAGAATTGGTTTATATAAATTATTAATAACAATAAGAACTGTTGATTATTATTCAAGTATTTTATCTTTAAATATTAGTTATTTGCAGTATATTATACTGAACGGACGATGGTTTTCCTTCGAAAATAGCCAAATATTGCATTTTTCAATCAAGTGTGTTTAAACAATTGATAATCTTATTGGAATACAAAATACAATAACTAAGCATTATTTTATATTCATTTTTAGTCAATTCCATAAAAACTATTGATAATCTTCACGAAACTATTTTGATTCCATGATTTATTTATAACAAATTATGATATTAAAAAATTAACAATCATAAATTTAGAAAATAACCTAACAACAAAATTATCAATGAAAGCGGAACCAGGTCAATTATGGAACGGCACTGTTTGCCGACCCATTGTTGCGTACTCTGCGTGCCCAGATATGGACAGTAGGGTGGGCCGAAAAAAGTGAATTTCGTGCTACCAATTTCTAATAGAAAAAAAATGGTTAGTTCTTGATGAGCTAAATAAACTGCCAAACTTTTTTTTAATCGATTAATATCATTTACCTTCTCAGGCTTGTTGAAAATGGAAATCAATTGAATTTACGCGTAAAATATATGAAAAAATGAATTCTTGCAGTCACCATTTTTTTACACATGCAAAACTATATGCCTGAATAATTTATACTTATTTGATATTAAAAATGTATTAAAAATTAAAAATTGATCAACAAATTTTTTTCAATTCGAATTTTATCTTTTTTTAATTCCGCGTATTAAATTACTTTAAAAAAATTGTATTGTATTTCTGAAAAAAGAGACGGTTATATAGGGGCCACATTTAAATCAAGAGCCGAGATTCCGCATTTTTAAATTGTTTTCCTTTACGGAATTCAATAAAAATAAAATAAAAATTTAAAAACAATGTTTTTTGTTTTTTTTTCCATTGTCAACACGCTTGAGGATGTAAAAGATATTAATCGATTTCAAAAGAAAAGAAAAAAATCAGAGTATATTCAGCTTATAAAGAACTAGCAATTTTCTGCTATTAAAAATCGATTGCTCGAAATTTATTTTTTTCGGCCCGCCCTAATGGATAGATCTCTCCAGTGCCAAGGTTTATAGCGCTTTAAATGTATATTGGCTTTTATTCAATTTAGTTCAGGTGAGGCTTAGTCCAGTGAAAAAAGGAAATTCAAGATGGCTAATTACGTGGGAGTGGTAGAGGCTTATGACGATAAAGAGTCGTTTGAGTCTTACATCTAACGATTCGAACAGTTTTTAATAGTGCCTTTTAGGAACGAATCTCTTCTTGTTCTTGCTCATTATCTTATTGATATTGAACATCAAAGTGATCGATTTTTAAATGATCAATTTTTGACTCTATAAAGAACAACTATTGTAATTTTTAACTAAAAGAACCAATATTTATGGCCCAAAATGAGCTCCTGAAAATCATAATTTTGGCCTTTTTAGTCAAAACCCATCATTTTTGTAGATAAAAAAATAACACTTCTAATTAGTTTTTTAATAAACACACTTTTTGAGGCTCATTCTTATAGCCTGAGTATTAAATGTCCCAAACTTCATTATTTTACTACAATAATTCATATGTAAAATTCAACCATGAAGAATAATAGAGGTTTTTCCATGTTACAGTCCATAAGAAATTGATTAACGATGCGCTCGCTCAATTTTTTTTTAAATCTGAAAAAATACACAAGAGTTTTTCCACTATGAAGATTCAGTTTCTAGTATTGGATGGTCAAAATTCGAAAATACATTATTTTGGATCACTGCAATATAAATATATATATATATATAATTAAAAACAAAGTTAAACAACCACCGCAGGGTACCACTAAGAGCAACTGCCATCTTGAAAAAATGTCAATGGCCCCCAGTAGAACCGCGGTAAAATACACCTATGGCCACGTCTCACATCCGTGAGATGGGTGGTCACAGGGCACGACGAAATCACAACGACAGGCCGGCGAAACCCTCGTGTGTCTTGAGGACACGAAGCGACCCAAGGATGACAGCTTTCTGCATCCATCTCGCAAGAGCCTTGGCATATTTTTGGCACGCGGGTATGGCTTTAAGGTTACGAACCAGCGATAATTTCACACCTCCGAGAGCACCTATCACAAGAACAATCACTCGTACCGAATATTTTGGGTACAGTCGAAGCAGCTCTCTTTTAAGGTCTTGATATCTCTCCTCTTTTTCTTTCTCCTTTGCAGTGATGTTGTATTCGGATGGAGCCGAGAATTCGATCACGAATATAGATCGTTTCTCGAAGTCTTGGAGAACAATGTCAGGCCTCGAGTGCGCAACGGAGACTGCTGCCCGAAAATCGTAGTTCCAGAAAATCTGGCACTTCTCGTTTCGGACAATTGACTCTATATCCCTTGGAGCGTTCGGCAGGGCAGGGTCGCGACCAACACCGTAAGAGCGACAAAGGTGGTAATAAAGTACTCTTAGGGCCGCATTATGTCTATAGATATACGTTGTTCCTGCGTGGGTCGGACACCCCGATAGTATATGTTCTAGGTACTCAGCGTGTGCATGACACGCTCTGCACCTATCACTGGGAACTTCTTGACATAAAATGCGGGCGCGGTATGCTAAGGTGGAGATTACACCGTCCTGGCATGCGAAAATAAAGCCCTCTGTACCTGAATTGAGCCCTGATGATTTGAGGAAAGCAAAAGTTTGCTCCTTCGACAAGGACTGTTTTTCTACATTTCTGTGAAAGTTTCCGTGCATTTGCTTGTCGAGTAGCTCTTGGTGAAATTTCCCAACCTCTGCTTTCTTTACTTCGGCTTTTAGACGTGAAGCATCTAGATGGAGTAATGCACTTTCCTCACTTCTGATGTTAAAATTCAGGCCAAGGGTCTCGGCAGCTTGCTCCGCGGCTTTGTAAAGGAACGCCCCTTCGCCAATCATCTCGTGGTTTCTGACCATCTTTAGGAGAGGATCTCTGCCATTCGCAACGATATAAGCTGTACTCAAAACAATTCGGTTATGAAGACACTGGAGATTCAGAAGTCCGCGTCCGCCTTGCTGGCGTGAAATGTATAATCGCGGAACTGACGAATTGATATGCAAGCTTTTATGCATATGCATGATCTTACGCGTGGTGACATCAAGGGCCTTAAGCTCGTTCTTCGTCCATTGAACCACCCCAAACGAGTAGAGTAGAACCGGGACGGCAAGCATGTTAGTCGCAGATACCTTGTTCAACGCCGACAGATTGGAAGACCAAATCTGTCGAAGAAGATGCTTGTATCTGCTTCGGAGAGACTCCTTCACTGATGTTACGTCCTGAATGCGGCTTTGAGGCACGCCCAGGTATGTATAGGTCTCTCCAGTGTTAAGATGTCTAATAACACTTATATCCACAAGCTCAGGGTCCTTGGGAACGCCAGTAATCTTTCCTTTCTTCAAATGAATTTTGGCACACTTGTCCAAACCAAAGTCCATCCCAATCTCTCCTGTGTAGTTCTTGACGATATTTAAAGCAGTTTGAAGTCTGCTTTTACCAGCGGCATAGATCTTCAGGTCATCCATATAGAATACATGAGTGACCTTATGCTCACGCTGATTAGTGTCGCCACAGAGGTATCCAGGAGAATTTCGTAGTGCAAGAGATAGAGGCAAAAGTGTGATGCAAAAAAGCAAAGGGCTCATACTATCCCCTTGAAAGACGCCCCTCTGGAAGGTGACGTTGTTCGTCGTCAGACGATAATTCCTAGATGAGATGGTAAATCTAGTTTTCCAAAGAGGCATCAATCTCTCTATGCATCTCACTATGTGTGGATGTACCTTCAAGCTTTCCAACAGACAGATGATAAGTCTATGAGAGGTTGAATCAAAAGCTTTCCGGTAGTCAATCCAGGCCATTGACAGGACGCGCTGATGGACTGTAGCGTCTTTACAGACACACCTGTCAATCAGCAGGTTCTCTCGACAGCCTGCTACACCTTTTTTCGAGCCACGTTGTTCGTACATCTCTCGCCATACAGGCTCAATTCGTCGAACAATCCTGTTGTTTAGGATAATAAGATGTTGGTTGTTGATCAGTGCAGTAAATATATACGAAGATGTTGGTTTTTGATCTACTGATCTATCAGTTTATTTAAAAACAAGCTTTCGCTCCACGACGTGGATCCTCTTCAGGTAAAAATTTTCTCCACCATTTATCTGAAGAACATAGAACGACGTTTCTTATATAAAAAAATTCTTTTTATAGCGAATATAACATATTCGTAGATATGGAACATAACCTAT
>CAKNXH010056321.1:93737-110231 GCA_932178445.1 Andricus quercusramuli
AGCTCGTCCTTCGTCCATGGAACTACTCCAAATGAATAGAGTACTACTGGGACGGCAAGCATGTTCGTTGCAGATACTTTGTTCCTCGCCGACAGTTCGGAAGACCATATCTGTCGGAGGAGACGTTTGTATCTGCATCGGAGCGTATCCTTTATAGATGTTACGTCCTGAATGCGGCTTTGTGGCACGCCCAGGTATGTATAGGTCTCTCCAGCGCAAAGGTGTCGTATAGCGCTTCTGTCAACGAGTTCAGGATCTTCGGGGATGCCGTTAAGTTTTCCTTTCTTCAAATTAACCTTGGCGCATTTCTCTAACCCGAACTCCATTCCAATCTCTTAAGTGTACTCTGTGACAATTTTTAGAGGTAGATGTAGTTTCTCTTGATTTCTAGCATAGAGCGTAAGATCATCCATGTAAAATACATGAGTTACCTTATGCTTTCGATTTCCAGGTTTGCCGCAGAGGTACCCTTCGGAATGGCGAAGTGCGAGAGATAGTGGCAATAATGTGAGGCAAAAGAGGAGAGGGCTCATGGTATCAACCCTGAAACACACCTCTCTGAAAGGTGATACTGTTAGTGATCACACGATATTTTCCAGATAAGATGGTAAATCTGGTTTTCCAAAGCGGCATTAATCTCTCTATGCATCTCACGATGTGTGGATGAACCTTTAAGCTTTCCAACAGACAGATGATAAGTCTATGGGAGGTTGAATCAAAAGCTTTTCGGTAATCTATCCAGGCCATCGATAGAGATCGATAGGATGCTGCATCTTTACAGACACATCTATCGATGAGCAGGTTCTCCCGACATCCTGCTACGCCTTTCTTCGAGCCACGTTGTTCATACATCTCTCGCCACACAGGTTCAATTGTCCGAAGAATCCTATCATTTAGGATGACTGTGAAGATCTTATACAGTGTGTTCAGACAAGTTATTGGCCTGTAATTCTTAGGGACAGCTAAGTTGCCCGTCTTAGGCAGGAGCACTGTGCGCCCTTCCACCAACCACTCCGGAATAGGCTCTTCCGACTTTAGATATGAGGTGAAAATTCGGGCCAGATGCTGGTGGGTAGAAGGAAACTTCTTCCACCAGAAGGTCTTGATACCATCTGGTCCCGAAGCGGGAAAGTTCTTCATGCCTCTTAATACGTTTTTCACCTCCTCGGTAGTGATAGGTGGGCATTCTTCCTCAGGTGTTATGAGGGCATTGCACAGCTCCTTGAAGTTATTTATGTTCTTTGAGTCTTCTTGAAGTCGATGCTGGACCTCGTAGACTTCTCTCCAAAATGCTTCGACCTCCTCTGATTTGGGCGGATGGTCGACAGTAATTGGAGGGTCTTGGATGAGTTTAGATGGATCAGATTAAAATTGTTGATTTTCTCCGACCCACCTCTCTCTCCGCTCTAGACTTCTCCTAGCGTTAGATAGTATTCGTATTCTGTCAACAATATGCTATCTGATGGTCATTAGCTTTGATTTGTTGATTGTGTGATGACGGATCCGCAGTTCGCGCGCGAACCGTCGAACCTTGGCAGTGAAATTCCTGCCAGATGTTATGTAGTCAATCACACACTGAATGCGGGACGCGTACTGTCTAGCCCAGCCTATCTTTGTGCTGAGTTGATGCATTCTTCTTTTGGTCTTATGATCAACCGTTGGTTTTGTTTTACGGCTTGCATCTGCCAAAGTTCTCGCTGCATTGTGCACACCACAACTGATAGTCCAGAGGTCGGATTCTTCGGAAAAATCTCCACGAAGTTCATCATCCAATTCAGTCAGATCTTTGGGCTTGGGAGAAACCTGAATGCTGATGTTTCTCCGGGTCCTGAAGCATCGTTCTTCCGCTATTGGATGCCTGTTCGCGGTTGGTCTCAGTGTCGCCTCTCTTTCTCTGTTGCCGGCTTGTTCTGGATGCGGTTGAGTAGGCACTCCGCTTATATAACCTCTTTTCCGGAGGTTCTCGGCATGGTTTCGCAGACGTTGTTGCGAAAAGTCTGAGAGCTCTGGGTGTTTCTCGCACCACAGAGCATGCAGTCGTGCCATGTAACCTTCTCGTTCAAGGACAATACTGGAATCGTAGCACTCCAGCAGGCCGTCAGTGAGTTGATCCGTCCACTTAAAAGTAACAAGATTCCGCCGGTCAATCGCATTGACTCCGTCTTGATATATATATATATATATATTTATTCTTGATATATATATATATATACCCATCTCACGGATGTGAGACGTGGCCATAGGTGTATTTTACCGCGGTTCTACTGGGGGCCATTGACATTTTTTCAAGATGGCAGTTGCTCTTAGTGGTACCCTGCGGTGGTTGTTTAACTTTGTTTTTATATATATATACATCATATTATATTATATCTAATCACGTGCTTTCAGAGAAGTGTGGTAGCTAAGGGTTAAAAAATTGTAACTGTTGAGGACAAAAGTATTTGAATTTGAATTAGAATTGTGATTATAATTAGAAGACAGGTTTAAATTTTATTATAAAACATGTTGTGTGAAAGTGGTGAACAATCTACATGTATCAAATTGAATCCATTTCAACTTTGCAGTTGAACAATTTAAAATGTAACTAATTTAAAGTGCAAAAGTAAAATTTTTAAACTTTTATCAATTTTATAGTTAAAAGATTTAGATTCAATTATAAAAATTTTAATCCACGTTATAATTTGCAATGCTTTAAATTCATGAATGAATCACTGAAACTTTCAAAATTTAAATCTATATAATTTTAATCATTTTTTATCTATGAACATTAAAAGTTTAACAATTAAAATTTTTATTTTCAAAGTGAATAATTTTCAATTGAGAAGTTATATTATTTTGATTATAATTGCTTCCAAATCAATAGTTGTTCAATTGTTATTTATGTATGAAAAATTTTGTTTTCCAATATATTTTATAATATATATATATATTTCCAGTATTATTTAAAAAAATTTCAGATTGAAAAACGATTGAAATTTGTTTCTGAGGAATATGAAAATAATCTATTATTTTAAGATCATTTAAAATTCATAAAAATGTTTTGAATTAAATTCCGAAATGTTTAAAAATCTACATTTTGTTTTAGACTTTTTAAAATATTTATACATTTTTGATTATTTTACAAATGTTTTCATAACTTGTACATATTTAATAAAATCAAATATTTCATACAATTTTTTACAATATTTTGAAATAGAAAAAAATTGCTTATAGAATCTTTGAGAGTATGTTTTGATAATTGTGTTACTTATCAATTTTCTTAGGAATCACATTAAACACTCTTCAGTATTATGAAATATTTCGTACTTCTTAAAAAGGTAATTTTTTGGAACTTCTGAATATATCTTAAAGTTGTTGACAAATTCATAAAAATGTGTTGAATTAAATTTCGGAATGTTAAAAAATCTACATTTTGTTTTAGACTTCTTGAAATATTTGTAAATTTTTCATTATTTTAGAAACTTTTTCATAACTTGTATATACTTAATAAAAGCAATCATATTTTTCATACAATTTTTTTACAACTAGAACATCCGCGCGCCCGGCGCGCGGAGATCTAGTTCAGATTGAGATTTGAATATTTTAATTCAATTATAATTCGTAGTATTTTTCTTAGATTTTTAAAAGAACAATAACTGCTTTTCACTGTGTGTGTATATGTACATATAATGCTGTTGAAACACATATACTTAAATTATATAGCAAAAATTCTCTCCCAGAAATGCATGAAGAATGACATTTCAAAGCTATATATATATATATATATATATATATATGAATACACCATTTTTTAAATATAATTATAACAATAGCCGGATCAATCAACAATAATAAAATTTTCTAATTGAGTGCATATCAAATAATTCTAAAAAATTTGTGAATTCTATATAATTATCTAAAAATTTTTGATTACGAAAATATCTCCTGGTATACGTAATTTTTTATTCTACTTTCGTTTTGAATTTTTATACGATCAATGTAAACTTTTAATGATTGCCATGAGCGAACTCTTGAAAATGCAAAATGTTGAAAACATCTTTTCTTAAATCGATTCCAATCACATCAAAAGTTTGGCCTTGAGACTTATTTCTAGTCATGGAAAAAGCTAATTTGATGGGGAACTGTCTTCTTCTGAAAGAGAAAGGGTATGTGTTTTCACAGTTCAACGTTATTCGACTTAAGTAAGCAATTTCGCCAATTTTACTTCCTGTTAAAATTTGGCATCGCAATACATGGTCATTCATATCTAGAATGAGCAATCTCGTTCCATTGCAAAGACCTTCACTTATGCACATATAACTTTTTTTACAAAAATTTTCCATCAAAATCTACATTATTCAAGTTTCATATTTTAGGTAAGAGACTTGGAACAGATTTTACCATTTCTGCTTCCTCACAGAGGAAGCTTTGTAACGGTAACATTTTCCAAAAAATTTTAATTCATTTAATTAAACCTTCATCGACTTAAAAAAGTCTAATACAATATTTTAAGCAATTTCCCGGAAGCGTGTGTGTGTGTGTGTGTGTGATGTTTGTGTGTGTGATGTTTGTGTGGATGCCACACTTTTTGTGAACACGATAACTTGAAAATGGTTGCAGATAAATTGATGAAATTTGGAAGGCTTATTTTCACCTTTAATATCTTGAAACTGACAGAAGGATTTCTAAAAATATTTATTGCATTTTTTCTAGCACTTAATAATATTGTAAAAATCGGTCTTTTATAGTAAAACTTTTTTCCTTAACATAATTGAAAGTTGATGCAAGAATATAAAAGATTCTCTGGTTCGAGACGAATCGATTGTCCTATAATATTAATACATTTTATTTAAGAGTAAGAAAGTTATGGTCATTTATATTATATTTGAAATAGATTTTTATAGTAAAAATTTTTTTCGTTCTATTAATTTAAAGTTGATGCGAGAATGGAAAAGATGTGTTGATTCGAGACGAATCGATTAACCTATAATATTGATACATTTTATTGAAGAGTTAGGAAGTTATCGTCCTTTATATTATATTTAAAATAGATTTTTATAGTAAAACTTTTTTTCGTTCTCATAATTTAAAGTTGATGTGAGAATAGAAAAGATGTTTTGATTCGAGATGAATCGATTAACTTATAATATTCACACATTTTATTGAACAGCAAGGAAGCTATGGCAATGCATAATATTTGAAAAAACGGTTCTTTATACTAAAATTTCTTTCATTAACATAATTCGAAATTCATGCAATAACAGAAAAGACTCCTTCATTCGATGCAAATCGATTGACCTATAATATTAATACACTTTACTAAAGAGTAGGGAAGTTACAGTCATTCGCAATATTTGAAACATCTATTTTAAACAGAAGAACTTTTTTCATCAACATACATGAAATTTGATGTATGAACGGAAAAGAATCTCTGATTATAAATTTTCAAATAAAATAATTCTGACAGAGACTACAGGGATTGTAATAGTATTCTGATAGTCACCAATGTTTTCATGCCTTTTTTTCAACCTATCGGTTGGAAGATAATTTTTTTAATTGAAAACTTAACTCTTAACTTAACTTAGCATAAAACTGGGAAAGGGATAGGGTGCGACAGAATTTCCCCCTTCCCTTTTCCAGCTCGAAAAATTACCATTTTAAATACAAAATTTGATTTGTCTGATTTGACATTTTATTTTTAAACTTTTTTGTATTACTTTGTAATTTTATATTTTTTTGTAAATTTCTATTCTTAAATTGACCAAAATGAAAACTTTAATTTGCCTATTATTTAAAAAAAAATCAAAAATTCTTTCTCTTTTTAATTTGTCTGACTTGAATTTGTCAGAATTTTCCCTTTCCCTTTTCCAGCTCGAAAAATTACCATTTTAAATACGAAATTTGATTTGTCTGATTTGACATTTTATTTTTACACTTTTTTGTATTATTTTGTAATTTTATAGTTTTATTTGTAAATTTCGATTCTTAAATTGATCAAAATGAAAACTTTAGTTTGTCTATTATTTAAAAAATAAAAAATGCTTTTTCTTTTTAACCTGTCTGACTTGAATTTTTCAGAATTTCCCCTTCCCTTTTCCAGCTCGAAAAATTACCATTTCAAATACAAAATTCGATTTGTCTGGGTTTTTATTGTATTTAAAAATTTTTTGTATTATTTTGTATTTTTCGTAAACTTCTATTCTTAAATTGATCAAAATGAAAACTTTAGTTTGTCTATTATATAAAAATTTACAAATGCTCCCTCTTTTTAATTTGTCTGATTTGAATTTGCCAGAATTTCTTCTTTCCCTTTTCTATCTCGAAAAATTACCATTTTAAATATGAAATTTAATTCGTCTGATTTGAAATTGTATTTTCAAACTTTTTTCAGGGTGTCTAGTGATAAGCCAATTTGAAATTCCCGGGTTTTTCCCGGTTTTTTCTCGGTCAAATATTTTTCCCCCGACCAAATTTTAGATGTCTTTTTGTGACTTTTTGAAGTCCATGTGTACATACAAATAGGAATTTCAACATAATATACATAGAAAAAATCTGCCCGCTGCTCGAGCATACAATTTGAATGTTCGATATTTTGAAGAAAACTCAAAAAGTTGTTCTGATAATCTTGTAGGTACATAGAATTTTCAGCTCTTAAAAAAATGGTCTCAAAAAGTTTGAAAATCTATAACTTTTTGAATTTTGATCCAAAATAGCTGACTGACGAACTTGTCTTTTTCTTTTAGGTCTTAAAAAAGTGTGCACAGACTGCAGACAGACTACAGAATACGGACAGACTACAGACAGATTTTACCTTCGTGAAAATCGTTTTTTTCTGACTTAGTGGGTCTCAAAACGTATTTGATGAAACCCGACTAAGACAAATTTTACATAAAACCAATTCCTTCTCATTAGGATGAGAATGTCAAAAATTACATAAATAGGTACCTAGGATAAGCATAAGAAGGAACCTTGCGACTGTAGATAAAGTGGGAATGGAATCAAAAGAAAATTAAGTAGAAAAAAGTCGATTTTTCGATCAAATACAAAAAATTCCCGGTCATAAGCAAAATTCCCGGGGTTTTCCCGGTTTTTTCAAGGTTCAATAAAATTCCAGGGTTTTTCCCGGTTTCCCGGTCCGCTAGACACCCTGTTTTTGTATTATTTTGTAATTTTATATTTTTTTGTAGATTTTTATTCTTAAATTGACCAAAATTAAAACTTTAGTTTGTCTATCATTTAAAACATCAAAAATGCTTCCACTATGAAGAAGCAAATACATTTGCTAACGGGAAGCAAAGTGCTCGTGAAATGAGCACCATATAAATATAAATAAAAATAAAGTGGAAACACTCGAGATCGAATGATTATTTAAGAGAAGATATTTCTTGTGTGAAATATCGAATATGACATTATTCGTTGAGAATTCATCTTTTTTGGTTGAACTACTTGATTGAAAGTTGGTTTAATGAGTTAAAAATTACTTTTTTTTGTTGCAGATATATTATTTTAGTTCAGAATTCATATCTTTGGTTGAAAATTGAATTATTTTGTTAAAAATTCATCTTTTTGTTTTGAATATTCAACTATTTGGTTGAAAATTGAACAACTTTGTTATAAATTCATTTTTTTGAACTCCCCTCTTTGAAAATTTAACTGTTTTGAGTACTACAAGTTGACCGCACACCATGTATTTCACCGGGCGCCATTTCGCGATCGCCTGTCCTCACTCCTCCGACAGATGAAATTCATGATGATCACGTGATAGTTTTCGCTTTTGACCCACCAATCTCCAGGGAAAATCACGATCAATTAGGGGAAAGAACATAACCATCTCACTCACTCACCCTAAGTTAAATACGCATGACAAATGATTTTGAATTACTTATTATTAAGGGCACTTTCACACGATTGCAGATCAGCAAATTGCATGTAGATTGCCCACAGGAACGAAAAGGACAGACTGTTCTCCATCTCTTACACTCTTGTGGACTTTCTGCATGCAATCTACTGACCTGAAATTGTGTGAAAGGTACCTGAGTCTGATGTATAATATTTTAGAAATAAAACTGGAAACATAAGAAAGCAGATTTTTTTATGATTAACAATGACAAATTCTGTACAGCTTAAAAATATTTCAACTTCTAATTTTAGTAACTAAGTAAATAGTAACAAAAAACGAAACGAATGACAATTTGAATTTCGCTGGCAATGAGTGGCATTAACGTTCACGTGACTCGACAGCCAATCAGATGGCGAATAAAAAGGCTTATCAGCTAACTTCATGTGTTAACTCACTCTTTTTACTTAGTGATATTTTGAAATAGAACAAAATTGCTGATAGAATCTTCGACTATGTTTTGATAATTGTGTTAATTATCAATTTTCTCAGGAATCACCATAAAACCTTTTCAGTATTATGAAATATTTCGTGCTTTTGTTAAAACTTCTCAATATATCTTAAAGTTATTTACAAATGAAATTGTTTTTAAATAAATAAATTAAAATTGTAATGTTCAAATTGTAGATATTTTGATTTTGTAATTATTTGAAGATCATGTAAAATTCATAAAAATGTGTTGAATTAAATTTCGGAATCTTCAAAAATCTAAATTTTGTTTTAGACTTCTTGAAATATTTGTAAATTTTTTAATATTTTAGAAACTTTTTCATAACTTGTATATACTTAATAAAAGCAATCAAATTTTTCATACAATTTTTTTACAATATTTTGAAATAGAAAAAAATTGCTTATAGAATCTTCGAGAGTATGTTTTGAAAATTGTGTTAATTATCAATTTTATTAGGAATCACCATGAACACTTTTCAGTATTATGAAATATTTCGTGCTTTTGTTAAAACTTCTAATATATCTTAAAGTTATTTAAAAATGAAATTGTTTTTAAATAAAAGAATTGAAATTGTAACGTTCAAATTGTAAATATTTTGATTTTGTATTTATTTTAATAGCAATTAAGATCCATAAAAATCATTTTAATTAAATCTTAAAATGTTCAAAAATCTACATTTTGTTTTAGACTTCTTGAAATATTTATAATTTTTTTATTATTTTAGAAACTTTTTCATAACTTGTATATATTGTAACGAGGTGGCTTACCACCTGTTGAGGATCCTCCCCTGACTTTATACATAAATTATTTAAAAATAATCGCGATACTTTCCAAGACCAGCACGAACTCAAATTCTACTATTTAAGGAATGAGTCTGGAAGCGTAGTATGTGTATGAGTGTGAAGTAAAAGAATTTCTATAAATTATTTTCTTTTGTATAAAAGGGACGTTACCCGTAGGTACAATGTACACTTTAATTTAGGTTAGGGCTAGGTCACTTATATATTAGGGCACTTGACGTCCTACCTTTGTTTCCTTGAGAGACTGGAGATTCTCTCTCTCAATTAGAAGAAAAACTTTGGTGTTTCCCTCTCGTCGCCAAAAATACCAACAAGGGAAGGAAGGAGGCCTTTCACAATCGTCACCCACAGGTTGATTTAACAACGGGGCACTGCCACCACTCCATACACATGGTCCACTTCACCACGCACGACAATCCGAGATTCAATCCATGTCACCCGGGATTGAATCACTATTTACTACAACTGCAGTGTCGAAATCACAACCGGCTCGGCACCTGTCATTACACACGTGCGGCCATCTTTGTTACTACCGGCACACCGGACACGAGGTAATGATTCACGCACGATCTCCAAAGGTGCTTAGGAAGAAATCTATTCTACCGATGAGAGCTGGGCATGGATCGACAAGGGGGCAGCACCTACTGGAACTGGTCGGGGAACGAGGTAGACGAGCGGGAAGCCAGCGAAAGGACGCCAAGAAATCAGTTCGTGTTGGTCGTTCCTGGAGAACACAGCTGTTGCCTTGCCGACTACGTTTTTTTTTGGAAGGGAAGCCATCGGATTCTACCAAAGTACCTCACTTTTCTGGATAAAGGACCTCGGTTTTCTCTCTAAGGGGAGCAAGGTAGGCGTCAGACTGTCCCTCTAGTTTTTTTTTGTTATTCTGAGTCTGATTTGGATTTTGTTTTAGTTTTGAGATGTTTCGGTTTATTTAGTTTTCGGGATAAAGTGTCGTAATTCACGATGTACGAATTTTGAGTGAGTCGGTGTACATTATACGGTGTTTTTTTTCTTTATTTTCTTAGTTGTAAGCATAATTTTCGCGTAATGTTAATTCCGTTTAGTTTCATTTAAGTTAAGCTTTTTCCGTGTTGTCTCTTTTCTCAAAGTTAGCGTCTGTTGACGATAAAATGGCGGGTTGTATAACTTGTTCGAGGTATACGTAACAATATCATAAATCTTCGCCCTTCAGGCAAACAACTGTCATACTCACTATTAATTTCAATTTATTTTACTACCAATAAAGCCACTTATACATTTCTTTAAACTTAAAAGATGGTTTAAGCGTTTCTGTCCCTCACGAAATCCCTCTACCCTGAGTCAGAGCAATTATTATCTTCTTTTCCGAGTTATTCTAGGCTAATTAAACATTCTTAAGAACTTGATTTTGTTCCTGTCGGACGACACCCGGAAGGGGTGTCTGGCGCTCAACACACAAAAGGGTAAGTCCAGGATTTTATGACGTCATTCCTCATTTGTATCCCTCAAAGCTGGGACTGACGTTATAAATTTTTGGCGCCCAACGTGGGGCTGAAACGTTCAAATAAGGGATTATACAATTTTATTGAATCTTTCAAATTTAATTATTTACTTTTTTTTTTAAATAACGGAAAATGAAATGTTTTCGGAGCAACAGGGGCTCGAACCAAAGCAACCCAGCCATGACAGTTCATAGGCTAACTGATATTTCATCTTCTATTTTATGGATCATTTTAATTGATTTATCGTGATTTTACTTGAGATTTGTTACCTGATGTTATTGAGGTGAATTGTTTACCTGATGTTATTTGAGTGAATTGTTTACCTGATTTACAATATGTGAAATATTTATTCGATTTATTTATTGAATTTATGTGATTTATTTATTGAAAATGTTGTGGTATACCTATATATAGGTCTGTTTTACATATCTTTCCTGAATCTCATTAACCTGCCATTACGCTTTGTGAATTTTACCATGTACCCTAGAAACGAATTGCTGTGGGTTCGATATGCTTGATTGTGTTTGATATGGTCCATTTGACTAATCTATCAGTTAATTCGCGATGCTTTTGTGATTTATTTAAACAAAACATTATGATTATGTTTGTTGGGGAATAAATTTTATCAAGTTGTTACACTGTTTATTTTTTTTTAACATTGTGAAGAACGCATTCGTTTTTCATATTTTATATTATTTTCGAATATTTAACGGATTTAAAGAATTTATTTAGAAGGATCTTGATTATCTAATTGTCAAGTTAGGAACTTTGAGCAAAATGGATCAGTCTACCATTAAGGTCGACAAGTTGTGGGCCGAAACCACTGACTCTATAATTAACTGGGCGAGTTCTTTAAAAGTCAACGAGCTCCAAGAGATACTCCATTATTTCGATCTCTCTTCCGAAGGGGATAATATGGCGATGATATGGCGTTTGGTTAGGTTCCACCAGCATTGTCGCCATATGCATCGTACTTGGGAAGAGAGTGGGGAACGCGACTTGACTACCGAGTTGGGAAGGCTTCGGGTATCCCCACCAACTACTCTCAGTAACCATATCGTGACATCGCATGCTCAGTCATCAATTTCCCCCACTACACGCAGTACCAACGTAGATACGGAATCCTTGTTCACGCCGGTTACAAGCATTAGTAGCGTTACTTTCGCGAGAACAATAGCCAGTATAGTGACGTTTGCTCCTTACGAACAAACAGCGCCACTGTATACTCCCGCTAGTCGTTCCACAATGATGCCTGCGTCCTTTCAGGACGTGGTTCAATCCACAACGCTTAGGATGACTCCTTTTTCTAACGATTATGGTCAGACTAGTGCCGTTAGCAATAATACACACCCTTTGAATTTTCCACACATTTCGGAGCAGCGCAATCAGACTTTTCAGGACGAGGATACGCAATCGGAGGCTAGTTATGTTACTGCTACCTTGCAGAATTCAAATCATTTTAGCAGTACTAATCCGTTTTTAGATTCATTTGTACCCAATAGCGATCCTTTCTGTACTGATCATATTCCTAATGATCATTTAGACAATAGACCCAGACTACAAATGTCTTCTCCTAGTCCTGTAAGCAATTTACCTTCTTCTGATTTACCAACATCCGCGCGTTTCCGGAGTAGGGACGATATTCATGCCGTAGTAAGGAAATGGAACCTCAATTATGACGGGAAACGCGATAGTAGCGCAGAGGAGTTTCTAACCCAGGTTGAGGAGTGTAGTAGAGGCAGTTCTTTGACAGATGCAGATCTCTTAAGAGCACTTCCTTTTCTGTAGAAGGACTCCGCTCAACATTGGTACCGGTTTAACAGCAGAAAATGGGAAACATGAGAGCAATTTACCATTGCTTTTAGGCGTAGGTACGGAGGATTGAACTTTCAAAAGCGAGTTAGGGATGAGGGGCGTAGAAGGACTCAGGGTCCAGATGAACCTATAGCAGACTACTTGCTAAATATTCGCCTAATCTTCCAGCATTATGATCCTCCAATATCAGAGTTAGAGCAGTTACAACTTGCCATCAACAATTTACATCCAAAGTATCTGGATGCCTTGCCTAAAGTTGAGTATAGGACTTTCGAAGAGTTGGAGAATGCAGGCGAACGATACGAAGCAGCTACTGCTATGAAAAAGGGATATTTACCCCCTCCTCCAACTAAAGATAGCGTTTTAACGGAATTTGCGTACCGTGCGGATATTAAGAAAGCGGATGGAGTAGCAGCCGCAGGAAATGAACCTGTAGCCTTATGTAGTAAAACTAATGGGAGCAATGAGAGTAGTGTTAATAATAATAACAATAATAATAATGGCAATAACAATAAGAAGCAAGGTGGTGGAGGTCGTGGTAAAAATCGCAGCAAGAAGAATGGTGGTGGTGCAGGTTCCAACCCCACCAATAATAATCCAGGTAAAAATCTAAGTAGCGCTTGCGCCGTGATAGGCCCCCCAGAGGTACAGGCATCCCCTGTGCCCAATCCTTTCGGATATTATCCGCCCTTTTTCAATTACGGCTATTATCCCGGCATTCCTCAGGCACAAATGATGCCAGCAAATTTTGCATACCCTCCATTGGGTACTCAGGCCACTGAAGCGTCGAATTTACCGACTGCTGCCGTGGGTTCCAATGTCCGAGGTCCAACACAACCTAGCACAGTGCACACTACCTCTAGTGGCACACGAAGAGATGTGCTTTACGCTTGTTGGAACTGTAATGAGACAGGATACGGTTTCCGCACCTGTCCTAAACAAAAGAGTGTATTTTGCCACAAGTGTGGTAAATCCGGTCAATACTCGACGAGCTGTAGCGGTTGCTCTGGACCCCGACCGGGAAACGAATAAGGGCAAGTGATGATAGGGTCCAATCACTTCCCACTTTCGTTGTAGAGGCCCCTCAGATTCTCTTCGATCAAGTAAATATGGTACTTGACGAGAGGCGCCTATTTATTACTGTTTGTGTGGACGGCCAACCACTAAACGGACTTTTTGATCCCGGCTCGTGTTGCACTTATATAGGCAAGCAAGCTTTTGGGAAGTTTAGTACGTTATTGAAGAAATTAGCTGATCAGCCACGCCCAGGAATTATGTATCCAAACGGGGTAATTGAGGAAACTGCCGGACAAGCCATTTTACCACTTAAGTTTTTAGGTATAAGCAAATGTTTGCCGATTCGTTTTGCACCAACGTTTGACTGTGAGGTTTTGTTTGGTCACGATTTTGCCGAATTGTTTGATTTTGATGTTAGATTTAAGCCACGAATTTGGAGACTAGGTAACGGCATTTGGAGAACGTATCAGGGTCAGAAAATCGGTTCTGAAGCAACACTATCATGCGAAATTTCAGATAGTCGTATAGAAGCCACCAATGCTTCGCTATCAAGTGAAGCTGTTCAAGCCTGTGCTGGCATAAAGGAACTAAAGCCATCTGAGGCTAAATATTTAGAGGATTTTCTTAGGAGGAAAATTCTTTTAATGCCAGCAAGGCTTCCTGCTACACACATGGTGAATCGCCATATAGATATCCAGGGACACCCTCCTTTCAGGCAAGCTTATCGGCGTTATTCCCCCAGGGTTGAAGAATCCTTGCGAGAGTCCGCCCGGAAGCTCGAAGAAGAGGGAATTATTAGCCCAAGTAAAAGCGAATGGTGTAACCCTGTAGTAATGGTTAGGAAGTCTGACGGGAATTACAGACTTTGTATCGACTTCAGAAAGCTGAATGAGGTAGCGAAGAAAGACGCGTACCCAATGCGGAACATTAGCACTATTTTGGATAAGCTTTCTTCCGTACGATACATTTCCAAGATTGACCTCAGTCAGGCATTTCACCAAATTCCACTCTCAGAAGAGTGCAAGGAGTTCACTGCTTTTCCTGTACCGGGTAAGGGACTTTACCACTTTAACCGTATGCCTTTCGGCTTATCGGGAGCTCCGGCAACGTTTCAGCGTTTGCTAGACCGTCTGATAACGCCGGAATCCAGACAAAAGCGAGTTCGGTTGCAGTCAGGTACGTTATCTCAGATATCGAGTTGATAGGACAGGAATGCATCCAGACCCCGAAAAGATTGAGCCAATAACATCTTATCCGGCTCCTACTAATTTGCGTAAGCTCAGACGGTTTCTGGGTATGGTGTCGTGGTATAGGCGGTTTGTGAAAGATTTTGCCACCAGAGCTGAACCCCTTTATCGATTATTAAAGAAGAATCGAAGATTCGAATGGGGAAGTGCTCAGGAAGAGGCTTTCCAGGATTTAAAATCAGCTCTGGTAACCGCCCCCACGTTATCTAGACCAGATTTTGGTCTGCCGTTCTACCTGCAAACTGACGCGAGCAGTACGGGTCTAGGAGCACTCCTCGCCCAGATCCAGGACGGTGAAGAGCACGTCATAGCCTTTGCTAGTAGATCTATGCAGGGCGCCGAGAAGAACTACACTGTAACCGAACAGGAGTGTCTGGCTGTGGTATGGGCCGTCGAGAAATTTAGACCGTATCTCGAGGGGTATCACTTTATAGTGATTTCAGACCATAGTAGTTTGGGATGGCTTTATAACCTGAATGATCCTACTGGTGGATTGGGTAGATGGGCCCTTAAATTATTGCAATATGATTTTGAGGTTAAGCACAGAAAAGGTGCCCTTCACCATGTACCGGATGCTCTTTCGAGAACGTATGAACCAGATCAAGAGGTCGTATGTGCCATTGGAGAAACGGATGATCTGTGGTACACTCGAAGGGCAAAACTGGTCCAGGAGATGCCGTACCAGTTTCCTGACTGGAAGTTAGAGGCAAATAGGCTTTATTGTCACCGCCCAGACCATCTCACTGATCGTTTGCTACCTGATCTGGAGTCCTGGAAATTGGGTCTTACCATTGGAGCTTCGTGCGATGGCCATTAGTGAAGCACACGATACCACGACGTCTGGACACTTAGGTATCGATAAGACCTTCCAACGACTCTCGCTGCTTTATAATTGGCCTGGAATGTTCAGCGACGTTGCAAAATACGTCCGAGCATGTGAAGTCTGCCAGAAGATGAAGGTAGACCAGGCAGGTCCGGTAGGCTTGATGGGTAAATGGGTAATTGAGCAACCTTGGTCGGTGGTAGCGGCGGACATAATGGGTCCGTTTCCACCGAGTCGTTCTGGTTACCAGTATGTCTTGGTTTTCCAAGACATGTTTACCAAGTGGATCGAGGTCTTACCTCTAAGAAACGCAAATGCCGTTGATATACATCTTCAATATATAAAAAGGGAGAGCTGAGAATTCCAGATCTTAAGAGCAATTACTTGTGATTGCTCTCAAATACTTGTTCTATCGATCTGAATTCCCAACTCTCACCTCGACGAGCCTTGCTTTTTCCGAGACATATTATTCTAAGGACAGTATCTAGCTTTCCTGCTCCAGGCTTGCCCTTCAGTAGAACCAATTTCACCATTAAGACTTTTCTCATCAGATGCTGGTAAACTGATCACTTATCAGTATCTCGGAGAAAGGGTTTGATAATAACATTAAGTGAGGCAAGTTTTGGGTATGGCAAGTTAGATGGAAATTAGCGGTATTAGAGTTAATCAACAACCTCATGATTTTTATGTTTGGCTCGCGCGCCCCAAACCACAGGTGCCGCGCACCAATTCCAACCGAGCGATTTCTCTGATTGGTTCGCGCACCCCGCGCCACGGGTACTGCGCACCAATCACGAACCAGGAGTTCGCGCGCCAAATTTGAAATTCGAATTTTGAATAGTTATAATTAAATTAACATTAATAAATAACATTAATGTTAATAACATTAATTATATTATAATAATATTAACTTATATTATATACAGTATATAGATTGTATGTATTAGTCTACATATAACCTATATATATGATATATATATA
>CAKNXH010056324.1:0-11347 GCA_932178445.1 Andricus quercusramuli
ATTATTGTTAATAATATTCTCTTTGCTTAAAGGTAGCAAGTTTCAGGTTTTCTGAAATTTGTAAGTATTTGTCTTCTTTCACTTGGAGTGAACTAATGGTTATTTAAATTGAGCAAAAATAATTGTCTAGACGAATTATTATTTTTAATTACTATCTTTATCTGTATTAATACCAGATCTTTGCGGTTTTTTTCTGAAATTTTTAACTTCATGTCTTCTATTGTTTATTTATTATTTGTTCATAACTAAAAAGACAAGGCAATGTCAAACATTACAGGCAAAATCACAACTCTCTAGCACTTATCTAAAAGAAGATAGTTATAAACAATAATACATTTTTTGCGCAACTATATTTGTTAAATTGCATTATTAATTGCTTTACTGAGTGAAAAGTTGGTGAAGAGTTAAAAAACACATTCAAATTGAATATTAATTGAAATAATAATAAATTGTCTAATATACATATATATTATTCCCTGAAAATATCAAATATTTCATTTCTTGTTTAAAAAGTAAAACTTATTTCAATGTTTCAATGAAAATACTTGCTTATTCCTTTTTATGTTATTAACTGGATGATGAATTATTAACTGACTCTGTTAAAACTTAAGTTTTCTGGAGTTCGTTTAAAAGGTTATTAATAAATTAAAATTTCAAGAATGAGAGTTAAAATTTAAGGAAATATATAAAATAAAAATTATTTGAATGTTTACATTCTTTCAGACTATTATTTCAGCAAGAATTTAAGTTGTCAAAAACTTTCAAGAAATAAATAGTTATTAAAGAATAGGTTAATTGATAATGATTGCTTACATTTAATAACGATAATAAATTAATTTAATATGATAATTAATAAATGATTGATTAATTTGATATAATTAATTTGATCATGATAATTGATCAAAGAATTGGAAATTAAAAATTATTGAATTGCTGTTTACTCTTACAGTATCAAGTTGGCTGGGTAACCCCTCTTCACCGCTCTATTTAGCAATCGCAGCAAGCAAGATACAGTTGGCCAGTGAGTTACTTTTTTTATTTATCTTGTTATAGTTACGCTACTTAACAATGAAAAGTCACTCGTTACTGAAATAAGTAAAAAAACGATTAAAAAACCTTAGTGACAAAAAAAAATTTTCTGTCATATAAAAACCTCTATACAGCGCACAGTTTTCGTTTGATCTAATTCTTTTATGATACTTTTCAAGTCAGTTCTCCATTAAAAAAATTAATTCCTAAAGAATAATTCAAAATATGTAGAAAACAGCTGATCCTTAGTCTGAACATTACCTATTTCAAAAAATGCTCGATACTTAATTTTTCTTTTGAATATAAAATATTTTCAAATCAGAAGGAAAAAGAATTCTGTAAAGGAAAGTGGAGTTCTTTTCAATAAACTTTTTAAAAATATTGTTCTTGAATTCCTTTTCAACATTCTTTCAAATTAATAACAAAATGTAATAATAGTATTTTTGAACGTTTTTTAATCCTATAACCTTGTTTTATGCTGCCGTATATTCATTTTGTATCATGTACATAATAAAAAAGAATAAACAATGTTTTTAATTTCAATAATTATTTTCTATCAACAAATGAAAAGTCGGGACGACTTCTTCTTCAAAAAAGCAATTTTTTCAACAACAATGCGCGGAAAGAAGTTTTCATTCGATCGCAAGATTTGTTTTTGCTTCCAAGAGATCGAACCACGATATAGATAATGTACATTGTACATGTTTAACATTTTTTGAGCATCAGATTCTGTGGTACAACTCTGCAGATATGTCAATTTTATTAAAAAATCATTTGTTAATAACGCTGTGAATTGCAAAAAGGTTTATCCTACGAAGAAACTAAAATAAGCAAAAACGTTATATTTTTGCTCAGAGATGCTGAAAATGATTTTATAAACTTGTTTTATAATAAATAATGAAATTATTTTGAAAACTGTTCGAACAAAAAGTGCCAAATTTTTTGAAAAATAACCAACATATTCGTAATCAAGGGACCTCACAAAATGAGCCATTATCTCAAAATAAATACGAACTTTTTTTTGACCCACCCTAGTGTACTTCCTTAAGCTGGACCCTCCTGCCTGATTTGAAATAGCATGAATGGTGTTAGATTAAAAAACTTTCTTGCTTAGAAAATGATTTCTTGTTGGTTGACTCTGATCTCATTCAAGAAACTTTAGTGAATGGACCTCTCAGGCTTCCCTAGCCCTTCATAATAGGTTTTTTGTTCAGAAAATAATATATATAAAGAGCAGATTACGCAATCGAAACTTCCAGAAGGTTTTATTCATAAATTTAATCAATTTAATTTCTTAATTTAATTTAATTAAGGTAAATTTTACTTCATGAAAAAAACTCAATAAATGTCTTTCTTATAGCGCGTGGAACTCTAGCAGATTTAGATCCAATGTACATCTTGGTGAGAATGGGGGATAATTCTCTTTTTGAAGGCAAACTCGGAAAGGCGGATTTGGGCCCACCACCGCGCTGGATAACAAGTAAAAAGCCAAAGTCTATTCCGGGCTATATCTTTCTTTTACAAGTCGGATTTGACGTTCATTATGAGGGAGTTTTGGTCACCTACGGTCCTCTAGTAAGTCCTAAGGATGGGGTAATGTTCGCTGACATACGTTTAGAAATAGAGAGTAACTTATATTATACTGCTGAAAATTTCGTACATCACAAATCCAATCAAGAGTGTATTAATCACAGCATTGGTCTCCCATACCCCGACCGCATTTATATAACACTGCCACATGGCCTGATCTATTCTGCAATTATAAAAACTCATAGTTTGGTACATGGCATTTTACCGTCACATCATGAACCAAATTTACGCCTTGGTCTTTAGATCGTTTAAGATCATCCAAAAATTGGCCGCCTTTTTTATGCCGCCAAAAGCCGCCCATATTTTAGACCACCACAGGCCGCCCGAAGATTAGCCACCATTTCTAGGACGCATTAGGCTGCCCTTAATTTGGCTGCCATTTCCAGGCCGCCCAAGACCACCCAAAAGTTGGCCGTTATTTGTAGGCTGTCCTTCTTAGCCTCCGTAGACTATCCTGAAATCTGCTGCCGTTTTTAGAACGTCTTAAGCCGCCCTTAAATTGACCGTCATTTTTCAGTTTCCATTATCATTTACTTAATATCCCCAAAATATTCTTATTTTTTGATTTTGTATATTCCTGAATATGTAGCTTATCTTCTGCAATTTGTATATCTTCAGTTGTATAAATAAATAAATTCATAATTGAACAGTGAATATAAGTTTTTTTCTTTTCCGGAAGCTCTTTTTGAAAGTATAGCCCCAATTGGGCAATTTGCTTTAAAAAAATAAAAAAATAAATTGATTAGCATTTCGAACTCGAAAGTTCATTGCCTCACTACCCGATTCGGGTAGTGTTTCTAGGTGGATAAATACTACCAGTGTGGGTCCACCACACCCACGACGGGCCAACACCACGCAGTATTCCCCGAACGGTCGCCCATCCAAGTACTAACCGCGCCCAACGCTGCTTAACTTCAGTGATCTTACGGGAACTGGTGTTTTCAGCGTGGTAATGCCGTTGGCGATTTGCTTTAGAAAAATGTAATTAATTAATCAAATATTTTGCTTCTATATTAGGCTAGATACACTCGCAGCGGGTGGTATTGCTGAAACAGACAATAATTTACCTTCTACTAAGGTTCTGAATTTTCCTGCGAAAATTACATTTACCTTCACATTTTTCTCTTTTTTAGTTTAGTGACAGGTGGTGAAAGGATTTTAGGGAATTTGTGTGGAAGGGGTGAGTGGAGCGTGAGGGTGGAAGCCTAGGATGTGAGTAGGGTTGTGTGGGGTGAATTGGGGAGATAAAAAGTGATTTTCAGCGTAGGTGTGAGGTGGCAATTAATTAGATTGAGAAAGTGAGGTCAGGTTAGCAAGGAATCGGGGGAATTTGTGGTCAGGAGTCTTGTGCCTTCGAGGGCCAAGGGTGGTTCTAGAAAAGTTGAGGGATGTTAAGTGAGAGAAAGGGGTGTCTGCAGGGGCTGTGAGGAATCGAGAAAAAAATGAAGTAGAGGGAAAATTTGGCGGCAATAGACGACAGCATTCTACAGAGACATCTGTCGTTGGCGGAGGGTACTGCATGGAGAGGTCCCAATTACCGGCGGCAGAGCGGGAGGTGGGCAGTGAGAGTACTGGTAGTGAAATTCGCGGGGTGGACATTTCCAACGTGCCACGACGGCCAACAGCGCGTGATTCGGTGCCGAGTGGCGCGTTGGGAAGAGGGAGAAAGCGGAACGGTGGGAAAGAAGGAAGCGAGAAGGCAAATGAGAGAGCTTGGAGCGCAAGTGACGGGGAGGATCTCTTGAAGAGAAAGAGAGACAGTCAAGAGAGTCCGGACAAAAGCGGGGTAGAGAGTTCATGTAAAAAAAAGCGGGAAAACTCGTAGGATACCCCCTCCCCCCAAATGAAGGGAAATTTGGAGAAGGAGGCTATCAGGATGCTGATAGGCGAGATCAGGGGGCTGAGGGAGGACGTAAGGGGGACTAAGGAGCAGATAGAAGGCATGAGGGAGGAATTGAGAATCAGAGATGTGAAATGGAAAAAGGAGGTGAAAGAGCTGAGGGAGAGAGTAGAGGGACTAGAGTGGGAAAGGAAAGAAAAAGAAGTTCAAATAAAGCAGATGTAAGAGGAAATTAGGGTGTGGAAGGAAGGGACGGAAAAAAGGCTTGAGAAGGTAGAGGGCAGGTCGGGAATGGAAATAGGAAACGGAGGTGGTAGGAGTGAGATTGAAGGTATTTGGGAGAGGGTAGAGAATATGATAGAAGTGAAAGTGGGAGAGCGTAGGAATGAAAAGGAGGAGAGAGCGGATAGGGAAAGGTTAAGGGCAATGGAGTTGAGAAAAGAGAAAAAAGAGAAGGCAGATAGGAGGAATAATATCGTGATAAGAGGGTTGAAGCTAAAGAGTGGGGAAGAAAGGGGGCGCGGAAGCGCTGCTACAGAGCATAGGGTGGGTTAAAGGCATGGTAAGGAAAGTTGAGTTGGAGGGGAGAAAGTTCAAGGAAGTGGCGGTTGTGGAGTTGGAGAGTTGGGAAGAAAAGTTGGAGGTAATGCGAAATAAGAAAAGGGTAAAGGATAAGGGAGTTTTCATCAATAACGATTTAGCGGGAAAGGAAAGGGATGTGCAGAGAATGCTCAAAGACAGGGCTAGGAGGGAGAAGAGTGAAAGGAGATCGGCGAAGGTAGGATATCGGAAAATAAAAGTAGACGAGAAAATGTGGGTGTGGGATGAGGAGAAAGAGGTGTTGAAGGAAGTGCAGGGGAATTTGTTTTGTAGGAAGTAGGGGGTGGGGGTAACGCAGGGTAGAGGAGTAGTGAAGGTGCTGTACTGGAACGTAGCAGGGGTAAAGAAGAAGAACGAGGAGTTCTGGTGGTATATCCAGGAATTCAATGTTGTTGGACGGGTAGAAACGTGGGTAAAAAGAAAGGAATGGGATGGAGTAGAGCCAAAGTTGCTAAGGGGGCGTAGGTGGAGACTTCAGGAGGCGGTCAGAGTGAAGAAGAAAGGAAGGGCCAGTGGGGGAATTATAACGGGGGTTATAGATGGATTAGAGGAAGAAGTCCATGGAGAGGAAGGGGAGGAGGGAGTGCAAATGAGGGAAGTAAAAATAGGAGGGTAGTGCGTAAGTTTGTGACAGAGTACAATAAGGATGGGATGGAAAGAATTAAAGAAAGGGTGGAAGACAGGGAAGGGGAAAGCTTCGAAAGGAAACCAAACGATAAGATAATAAATAAGGAGGGGAAGATTCTAAGAGACTGGATTAAACTTTTCACAAAGTAGTTGTATTTTCAACCAAAAAGGATGGAGTTTTAACGAAAAATATTATAGTTGATGTTTAAATCCAAAAACATTTTAATTTTGAATCAAAAACCGTTGAATTCATAGATAGAAATTTTTCAAACAAATGATTGAAGCATCAACCAAAAAGATGAATTTACCAAGAAGATAAATTTTCTACCAAGAAATACCAATTTTATACAAAATAGTTACATTTTTAATCAGAAAATTTAAATTTTCAACAAAATAGTTCCTTTCCAACCAAGACACATGATTTTTCTACCAAAAAAGACGAATTCTCAAAAAAAAATACAAGCTGATATTGAAACTAAAATAGATTTTAATTTCAAATCGGAAAGAGTTGAATCATTCGCTGTAGAAATTCTCAGGTATATTAAGAAAAACCTTTATTAATTCTTTATCAAAATCTTAAAAAATCTACATTTTGTTTAAAATTGATAGAAATCTTCAAATTTTCGTATTATTTTTGAATCTCTTCCAAATTTCTAAAACTAAAACTTTTTCGACATATTCTGAAATCTTGAAAGCCTAAAATTATTTAAAATAAAATCTGAATCATAAATTAAGATATTCTAAGTTTTTCTCCATAATTTTATTTTTCTCAGAAAAGATTAATTTTCAACCACTTGCATTTTTAAGCAAAAAAGATTAATTTTCAAACAGTTGCATTTTTAACCAAAAAGATGAATTTTTAACAAAGCTTTTCAAAGTTCTTGCAAATTCCCTGGAAACTTCAAAAACACCCTAAGCTTCTTCAGGATTTTGAAGGGGTTCACAATAGTAATAAGTTTTATTAATATTCCTGGGATTTAAACTGATTTTATATTTGAACAAATTTATGTTAAGAAAATGAAATTTTCACAGCAAAACATGATTTTTAATCATTCTTTTCAATTTTTCAGAATTTTAAGAAAAATTTTGGAAGATTTCGAAAATTTAATAACAATTAATTTAGTAACTTTTTACTTCGAAAAATAAATGTTTGAAGTAAATTCAAAAAAGTATCCAAACATTTCGGAAGATTTCTGCAAATGTCGAAAATGTCTGGAAGATTAAATGGCAATTTTTATAATTTTAAAATATTATCTAACATTTTAGGAATTGTTTGATTTCTCCTCTAAAATTATAACTTGGATATTTTTTTTTCTTTTATAACTAAAAAAATCTTTTTGTTTTTTTGAAATTTGAACTATTTTTTTTAAAATTCGTCTTTTTGTTTTGAAAATTAATGTGTTTTGTTGAACATTCCACTATTTTGTTAAAAATTCATCATTTTTGGTTAAAAATGCAACTGGTTGAAAATTAATATTTTCTGAGAAAAATTAAATTATGGAGAAAAACTTAGAATATCTTCATTTATGATTCAGATTTAATTTTAATTCATTTTAGGCTTTCAAGATTTCAGAATATGTCGAAAAAAAATATTGAGGATTTCTAGACAATATTCTAACTTTTTTCAGGATTTTAAATTAATTAGAAAACCTTTGAATTATTTCTAAAGATATTTCAAAGTATCAGAAATTTTAATGAGATTCAAAAATAATTCGAACATTTGGAAAGATATCTACAAATTTTAAAGAAAATGTAGATTTTTGAAGATTTTGATCATTTTTGGTTTCTAGAATTTTGGAAATTTATCACCATTTTTGGAAATTTTGTTTTATCTAAATTTTGGAATCTTTGAAAAATTGTTAAAGTACCTTAAAGTATGGGCAATTTATACAATTTAAAAAAATGTTGGAACTTTGGGAAATTTGGGAAATTTATCAAAATTTTGAAAATTTGAAAAAAAAAATTTGGATTTTAAAAAAGAATTTTTGATATTATGGAAGTTTTTAATCGTTTCTCATGACCTTTGGCACACCTGATAAGGCTGTAAAAAGAAAGGACGAGTTCGTTAGCCAGCCATTTCAAATAGAAATTGAAAGAATTAAAGCATTTTCAAAATTTTTGAGATTATTTATTTATTATTTTTTTTTTTTTGAAGATTAATGTATTTGGTAAAAACTTGTATTTAATCTCCTTGATGGAAAATTGATCTTTTTGGTTGAAAATTTAACTATTTTATGGAAAATTTACATTTTAAGATTCACCTCCTTGGTTGAAAATTCAAGTATTGCATTTTCAGAAAATTAATCTTCCGGGTAAACAAATTATCTTTTGGGTTGAACTGTTTCGTTAAAAATTCTTTTTTTTTTCAAGATTCATCATTTTGGTTGTCAATTCAACTTTTTGGTTGACAATGTAACCATTTTGTTGAAATTTCTTTTTAAAATTGACCTTTTCTAGTTGAAGATTCATGTATTTTGTTAAAAAATCGTCTTTTTTGGTCGAAAATTAATCTTCTTGTTTTAAAATTCATCCTTTTGGATGAAAAATGTAACCGCATGGTTCTAAATTGACATAATTTGGTTAAGGATTCAACATATTGGGTAGAAAGTTAAACTATTCGTTTGCAAATACATTTTTTTTAATTCATATTTTCTCTTTTATTTCGAATACTGGGTTTGAACTAGCTCTTTTCTAGATGAATAACTTTTGTCTATTTTTTTTAATTTCTGACGCTTTCCCAAAAAAAAATTTAATTATGTTTTACCAGAATAAAACAAAAACTACGCTTCCTATCAAAAAGTGATCAATAACAAATTTGTAGATCTTTTTTGGGTGCACAATTTTTGTTTAATCATATGTTTTCGTATCTTGCATAGTTTGAAAAATTATAATTGTAAGTTATAACAAGAAACGTTCAAAAATAATAACAATTTGAATTTGAAACGTAGAATTTTTCAAAATAATTGTCATTCTGGTTTGGAACAGGGACTTTTGAAAAAATTATTATAATTTAGATCTGAAATAATGCATGTTTCTGAAGGAATTTTCAAGAAAGAATCATAATTCTGATCTCAAACAAAGCATCTCAATTTACATCCAATTTAACACGGGAAAACAATTTTGGATAATGTGAATTTTATTAAACGATATCTCTGATTAATCTAAGATTTGACTCGTAGGTGAAGTTTTTCGAAGACGTATAAATATAAATCTGTCTTGCTTCGTAGTTTGAGATGCGTAGTTGAAGAAATCGTAAAGATTGTTAAAAGTTTTATTTCCCTGAATTTTAGAAAAGTGTTTAAATATTTATTGAAGAATTTAAGTTTTAGCTTTATTCAAACAATTAGAAGCTGATTGCGACACAGTTAGATAGGCCACGTCACCTCAGGTAAGGTTTTTTATCAAGTTATTCTTCCTCAAAATGATAACATTGAATCATTTACACTCTAAACGTGTTTTACCTTGCTTTATTTACGTGTCGCTTCTAGAATCGCCGAAAATATTTGCTTAATTTTCAATTAATTTTAATGAACAGCAGATCTTTGTATTCCGTAATTTATTCCAAACATAGAATTTTTTCTAATTATATTTAATATTGTTCCAGAGATCTTCAATGAAATGAATTAAATTTTAATTTGTAAAATAAATATATAAGAAGAACTTCATTTATGGACCTGAACAGGCCCCTTCTAACTTTTATTTAAAATAATATCATTAAAACATAATTTATATAATGAAAAAGTAAACAATTAATTAGGAGTAATAAACTTTGTAATTTAAATATTTGAAAACAATTACCGTTAATCGATACACACAATAACATTTTTCAGTGCTTCGAAACTAGACTTTTGGTCATCTATTTCAGGGGTATATAGCTTTTTCTTCTGGACCTCCATCTCACCCTGCTGCGCTTCATTGTTAGTCTCGTCGTTGCGTCCCTTGCCCTCCCTCAGAATTATTGCCTTGTTGCCGTGAGCGGTCAAACTGTGCAAGATACGGAATAAAATTAATTGAAAAAAATTATAATCCCAAAAAAGACCTTTTCTGTGTGTTAAAAGTTGAAATATTTTTTAAAAAATTCGTCTTTTTGGCTTAAAAATAATTCTGTTTTTATTAAGCATTCCACTATTTTGTTAAAAATTCATATTTTTTGGTTAAAAATGCAACAGTTTGAAAATTAATCTTTTCTGAGAAAAATAAACTTCTGGAGAGAAACTTAGAATATCTTAATTTCTATGATTCAGATTTCATTTTAATTTATTTTAGGTTTTCAAGATTTCAGAATATGTCGAAAAAGAAAATTGGGGATTTCAAGACAATTTTCTAAGTTTTTTCAGGATTTTAAAAAATATTAGGAAACCTTTACATTATTTCTAAAGATATTTCAAAGTTTTAGAAATTTTAAAGAGATTCAAAGATAATTCGAAAACTTGAAAAGATTTCTACAAATTTTGAACAAAATGTAGATTTTTTAAGATTTTGATGAAGAATTAATAAAGAATTTTTCTTAATATACCTGAGAATTTCTACAGTGAATAATTAACTCTTTTCGATTTGAAATTAAAATCTATTTTAGTTAATACCAGCTAATATCTTGGTTGGAAAGGAACTATTTTGTTGAAAATTCAACTTTTCTGGTCAAAAATTTGTATAAAATATAAAATTTGTATTTCTTGATAGGAAATTCATCTTATTGGTTAAAAATTCATCTTCATGGTTGATGATTTTATATTGAAACGATAATTTTTGATAAAAAATGAAACAGTTTAATTGTCAGTACGAAAAATTTATTTTCATCATAAAAAAATGAATTCTCATCGTAAAATGTAAGAGATGATATTTCCTTATCGTTATCTTAGAAGGGCAACCTTGACGCCTATAATTAAACCTTAGAATATTCCTCAGTTTCACTGATCACCAACTTATTCTTTGAAGAATTATTCAGTTTTTCATCCGCTTTGAAAAAATGAGGATGTATAATGATTTTTTTATTATTTCGGTGGTCATACTTAATGCTATCGGTAAATATAATGATATATCATATCTATAATTTTTATTATATTTTAAGATTACGAAATCCTTCTATTCTTGTCAATTAAAATATTATAAAACCATGCGTTTTCTTAATAAAATTTTTACTAATGAAATGTATCAAATAAAACATGCGTTTTTTCTAAGTACATTTACAGCCTACGCATATACGGTGGACAGTTTTTGAATTTAAATGTTTAAGAATTTTCTGAAAGTCACTATATCCGAGAAGCTACTTTGAACAATTCCATGTCAAATCATCAAATTGAAAAAAGTTAGGAAATATTCAAACTTGAAAAATTTTGTATGAAATTTTGGTTCCGAAATTTTGTGAAATTCATCAAAATTTCAAAACATTTTGAACATTTTTAGAAATTTATCAAAATATTGGAAATTGTTCAGTTTTCTAAAACTTGGAATTTTTGAAAATTTATCAAAAATATGAAAAGTTTTGGAAATTTATCAAAATTTTTGTAAATTCATCAGAATTTTGAGAATTTTTGGAAATGTGTCAACATTTTGAAAATTTGTCAAAAATTGAAAACAAATTTTAATTTGAAGATTTTTTCTTACTTGGAAAATGATTTCAATTGTTGGAAATTTTTAAAAATTTCAAAATTTTTTGAATTT
>CAKNXH010056327.1:1974-19958 GCA_932178445.1 Andricus quercusramuli
GATGATGATGATGATGATGATGATGATGATGATGATGATGATGATGAGGAGGGTGATGAGGAGGAGGAGGAGAAGCTATCCTATCGTGAACGTTATATATTGCTTCATACGGATCCCAACGATCTTGTGCATGAGCTGCAATTTTTTATTAATATTGGCCAGTCACTACAAAGCCCTGAGTGTCAAGCAATTATTAAGAAATTGCGTCAAAAACATGTGATATATTAGAGAATACTTTTATAAATCTAGGTCAAGATTTTTTTTTTACAACGAATGTGATCTATTAAAACTAGTTTAAGATTGTTCTTGAATAAAAATTTGTATTAAGCGAATAAAACTATGTGTATTTATTCCTAATTCCCTATCCTGTTAGAATAAGTCAATGAATTAATTAGTTCATTATTGAATTATCCAAGTTGTTAATTATTTTTATCTAAAATTCGTTTCTTTCTTAGTTTAATAATTTTTTACCTGATTTGATTACTTTTATTTTGGTTAAAATATTTTTTAATTAAATTTAATTACTTTTGTTTTGGTTTGATTAGTTTCAGTTTAATTTAATTATTTTTCATCTTAGTTTCATTAGTTATAAGTTTTATGTAACCCTAATTAGTAACTACTGATTATGGTAGAAACTTCATACTGCGCATGCGCGAATGATCATGCACTGAGCGATAAGACTGATGCGTGAACCACAGACTTTGCCAGTTACACATAATTCTCGAGCTTTCAATATATAATGCGTTGAAAACCGAGTTAACTACTTTTTAAGATGGCGGACATGCACTAAACCTGACTTTTCTTGTTCAAATTGAGTTGTATTTTATGTATTGATTCCTTCAAAATAGCCTTAGGTTCTGAGCGCGCGAAATTCAAATTGATAAAATGTAGGTTGATTCAAGTACAGTTTCGGATTGCGCATGCGCAGAGTACCTGCATTGTCGTTCGAACACCATCGAAGTAATTTAAAAATGTTGAACAAAATGTGAAAAATAAAAAATAAATTAATTAAATTTTAATTTTTAACCAATGTTCTTCATATTTGTTAATTAGTTTGAGTTATGATAAGTATGAATTGTTGTTCAAATATTATCGGACTCTCTCTGTCTAACTTCCATGATAGAAAGAGAGACGTGTTGAAAAATTTGTTTCGAATTCGCATGCGTCTTGTTGCCTAATCTCACATTGATTCGCTAGTTGATGAATTGAAGCGCGGGAAATTTAAATTGATAAAATTTAGGCTACTTGAAACAGTTTCTCGTGTACTTTGCAACACAGCATTCAATTTAGTACGTGATCTCGTTAAATGAGTTCATGTTTCGCATTCACAATGATCTTTCACACCCCGGGGCGTGGATACCCCCACTTAGAGAAGGAGTTCAGGTTGGAGTGGGTGAAGGGACCCCTCGATGCAGAGATTCTAGTGGTGCTGTTTCCAGAAACTCTAGTAGCCCTTTTTGCTGATGAGATCAAGCGCGCGCATATTTAAAATGAGAATATAGAAGAAAGTATTTTGGGCAGGGCCTATTGATACATTAAATTAGAAATAAGAGGAGAGAGTGTAGCTTTACCACTTTTACTATAAAAATATATGAAGAAATGGTCGGGTAGGGGTTTCATCAGTCTTTAACATTTTATAAAGTCGAGGAAATCCCAAGGCTGGTGCTCAAGGTCGGTAAGTTAGAACCCGGACGTACCAACCGAGGATCAATGCATGCCAGGAATCTGCATCACCGACTGATTGCAATATCGACTGTCGGTAACTTGCGATGGTGGCGCCATGTGTTGGTACATTTCACATTGGGAATCTGTGTGTAAGGAAACTCTCTGATGCAGACTCTAGTGGCACTGTTCACGGATTAGATAGAGCGCGCGAATATTCAAAATGAGGATATAGGAAAAAGTATTTAAAAAGGGCTTATGGATACATTAAATTAGGAAAAAGAGGAGAGGGGGTAGTGTCATAACTTTTAATACAAAAAAAATATATAAAGAAATGGTGGCGTAGGGGTTTCATCAGTCTTTAACATTTTTATAAAGTCAAGAGAATCTCAAGGCTGTGGTTCAAGACATTAAATTAGGAAAAAGAGGAGAGGGGGTAGTGTCATAACTTTTAATACAAAAAATATATAAAGAAATGGTGGCGTAGGGGTTTCATCAGTCTTTAACATTTTTATAAAGTCAAGAGAATCTCAAGGCTGTGGTTCAAGGTCGGTAAGGTAGAACTCTGACGTATCGACCGAGGATCAATGTATGACAGGAATCTGGATTACCGACTGATGGTAATATCGACTGTCGGTAACTTGCGACTTTGGCGCCATCTGTTGGCACATTGGAAATCTGCATTACCGACTGATGGTAATATCGACTCTCGGTAACTTGCGACGGTGGCGCCATCTGTTGGTACATTGGAAATCTGCATTACCGACTGATGGTAATATCGACTGTCGGTAACTTGCGACGGTGGCGCCATCTGTTGGTACATTGGAAATCTGCATTACCGACTGATGGTAATATCGACTGTCGGTAACTTAGCATGGAACAGAACCTGCTCGGTCGGTAAGTGTTCCAGAACTCCTATAGCCCTACTACTTATGTTGTATTTTCAAAAAACAAAAATTCATTATTGAGACAAAATTGATAAACAAATGTATAATTCCGCCATTTACTAGTAGATGAGTGTTGTTTTATTAGCAGAATCAACCACGACTATCTCCCAAATTGCCCTAGTAGTCGCGATTCTTTTGTTTTTCGATCTTTATTCTTTTCTTCTGACTGAAGATTGTCATTTGTTATGATTATTTTCATTTCGATCTTCATTTGTTTCTTCTGCCTAGTTCTTAGAACATTTACTACATTAATACAATTTCGCGACGTGTTATTATCATTTGATGTTTATCATTCGGAAGTGCTCTTCAGTGTATTTTATTATTTTCTCCTGCATTCGTTGTTCCTGATTCGTTTGATAACTAGAAAATAACCTTGCTCTGTTTAATTTGAATGGTCATCCCGACGATTTTCTTTTGTTTTCCTCGCTAGTTTTTACATTACTTTTGTATCGTGGGCTGCACTGTGGATTTAATTTTTTCCTCTCACTTTCTGCCGTTTTTCTGGCCCTTTGATTGCTAGTGACTCAAATTTTCCGAATCATTCGTATTTATTTCAACCGTATATATATATATATATATTTGTTTATTTGGTAATAGTTTTATAAATGACAGTCATGTATTCTATTAAAATAGTCAACAGAGAACTATTTGATATTTTGGTAGGTTCTAGTTCTAAAACTTAGGAGGTGTTAGTCAATTATCTGAAGGACAATCATCGTCTGTCCTCGACTTGTGAAGGATTAGTTCGAGAAAGAATTGTGAAATATGTTTTACGAGCTTTTCGTAAAAGATGGAGATCTTCTAGTTTCAACAACGACATTTTTGTCCAGAAAAACGAAAGCTGGTTGAAAGCTACATTTTTAGCTTCTCAACCATCTACTTCGTAACCCAGAAAAACAAAGTACTTTGATGAATGTTCTCAAAAAACTAAAAAAGAAGAGGGCTTGAGGTATTAAAAAAAAAAAAAAATTGACAAAGAACGATACTGATGTACTGCAGAACATGCAAACTTCCGGCCAAAAGGCCGCAAATGAAATTCTGAAGAAAGGCGTTTTAAACATGTCAAGTGTCATAACATCAGATCCAACAGATATGGAAATATCATCATCACAAGAAGAAAAATTAATACCGTTTTCTAATGACGAAGCGCTTGCGCTTTCTTCGGATTTAAAATTAACAAACAGTAAATATTAACTCCTCAGGAAACGTTTTAAGGAGAAAAATGCTGACATTCCTCAACCGTACAAAACGATCACAAAAACTAAAGAACATTGCTATCCACCAAATTCTTCAGTAATAGTCAGCGAAAGAGGTGCTGCTCTTAAACTTCAACAACTACTTGATCATACTGCTAAACGAATATTAAAAATTAAAGGTATCGAACTACCGAAGGAAACAAAAAGGTTAAAAATGAAAGTGAAATACGGTTGTGATGGCACGTCTGGAATAGATCCACACCAATATAAGTCGGAAAATTCAACAATTTCAAGGTAAAGTCTCTTTTTGATGTCAATGGTACCTCTTCGCATTACATCATCAGATGAAGAAACAAAAGTTTGGCAAAATTTACGACCTTCTTCTTCAAACTCTTGTTTGCCTATCTTATTTCATTATGAACAGGAGACGAAAGAGAAAATTTTAACTGAGTTGGGAGATATGAAAACCAAATCAAGCGATTGAAGCCCGGAAAAATCATCTTGAATGGTAACACTTATTTTGTTGAATATGAGCTCATTTGCACCATCCTTGATGGAAAAGTGTGTCAAGTCATCACTCAAACATCTTCTGCCTCTAATTGCACTGAGTGTGGAGTAAATCCTTCAGAAATGAACAACTTCAAAGTTGTCATAACTAAGGAAGAAAATGTGGATACATTTCGGTATTGTTTCAAACCTTGCGTGCTTGGATTCGATTAATGAAATGCATTCTCCACATTTCTTACCGACTGCCCTTTAAATAGTGGGCATGTAAGACAAAAGAGCAGAAAGATGTCGCTGAGGAGAGAAAGAGACATATTCAAAATGCAATTCGCAATGGATTAATCGTGGATATAATTAAACAAGGTTCTGGTACCACAAATGATGGAAACACGGCTTGGAAGTTTTTCAAAAATTATGTAAAGGTAAGTGAGATTACTGGCATTGAAGTGAATTTAATAATAAGAGCAATCTTGGACCTTGAGCTTGAGGACAATTAAATTTCCAGGAAATTTTTGGTGGAAAACTATCTTAAAATTCAAGGGCTAAAAGTTGAAAAGAGTGAAGTATATTTTAACGTAAATTGGGAACCTCAAATCACTGGTAAAGTTTCTTTTAATATTCCAGTTGCTAATAATTTAATTCGTTCCAGGTTTATCGTCCTTCCAAGATTGGCACCGACGTGCATATTCGAGGCCAATTTCTTGAACGTGATACAGTAAATTGTAGCGCAATCCGTTTTCTCGTGAACTATTCTTACGAGAGGAAAACTCGATACAGATAAATCTAAAGTAGCAAAATCAAAATAATTAATAATGAGAGTTGTCCTCAAAATTTCAGGCGTCAGAAGAATGAAAAAAGTCATTTAATGCTCATAGTATTCGAAACGTAAATTGAGTAACGTTAGTTGTTGAATAATTACATAACTTTGATACTTTCCTTCTAATGTTTGATAAATTTCTATTTGATTAAACAATTTTTATTTGCTCAAGAAGCTCTTTTCGACAACTCGAAAAAATAATATAAAGTGGAACACATCAACTTATTTTTCTGAATGTATAGTATATAGAAAGAATATATCAACGATGTTTTAATTCTTTAAGCCAATCGAATTTGTTCAAACAATTATTTCTCCCGAAAAATATTTAAAAATCGTATTTTCTAAATTAAACATAATACTGAATGATTTCGAGGAGCGGTGAATTCTCCTAAAAACTTTATGTCATTCTTTAAACAATTATTTATTGTTCACTTTGAAATTTCCGGGAAGTTAAGTATGGATGGTTTACATCTTTTTTGACATCCTTTATATATTATTGTATGTGTTCCATTTTGTATTATTTTTTTCAAGTTTTTGCAAAAAAAAACTGCTTGAGTAAATAAAAATTGTTTAATAAAATATAAATTTGTTAAACATTAGAAGAACAGTATCAAAGCTATGTAAGTATTTAACAATAAGTAGTATAAGATATCAAATTGAGAAAAAAGTGAACATTTATGGTTCGATTTCAAGCAATTTTGAAAACAAACAATAATGAACTCGATAACTAATTGTTTCGATAATCACTTAATGTTTTCTCACAAATTTCCCACTTTAAACAATCATCAGCTAATACCAACATTGAAACAATTAAAAATTGTTTGAAAAGTCATAGGGGATATACCAATTGTGCATTATAGTAATTATTACACAGCCACATAAACAAAACCTTTTTTTGGGTCTGGAGGTCAGATCTTATTTTTTGTATGTTTTTGGGGTCGCTGAATCCGAATTCGAGGTCCAAAAAACCCCAGCACGTCAAAGTTCTAACATAACCTCAAGAAACCTCATACAACATTTTTTTTCGGGTCTGAAAGTCAGACCGTGTTTGCTATATGTTTTTGGGGTCGCTGAATCAAAATCCGAACTCCAAAAAACCCCAGCATGCCAGGGTTCTGACATAACCATAAAAAACCTCATAAAAAATTTTCTTCGAGTCCGGGGGTAAGACCACGTTTATTATTTGTTTTTGTGGTCGCTGAATTCGAATCCTGAGGACCCGACACTCTGCATCGTGAAATGCTTGCGTGTGCCTAACATAACAGCATCAAAACCGCAATCCAGGGAGTTAGCCGGGCCACAGGCTTACTTCGTTGCCTACCGTCACCGCGGGGAGGTTTCCTGGGTGCACACACACACGTAAGTCGGATGAATAAACTTTACGAGTTTCTTTGAAAATCAAAACCCTGACGTGCTGGAGTATTTCAGACTACGGATTTGGATCCAGCGACCCCAAAAACATATAGTAAACATGGTCTCACCTCCAGAACCAAAAAAGGGTCTTCATGAGGTTTTTTGAGGTTATGTCAGAACCCTGACGTGCTAGGATGTTTTGGACTTCGGATTTGGATTCAGCGACCTCAAAAACATAGAGTAAACACAGTCTGACCTCCAGAGCCGAAAGAAGATTTTTTAGAGTTTTTTAGAGCTTGCATTTGCATTCAGCGACCCCAAAAACATAAAGTTAACATGAACTGACCTCCAGACCCGGAAAAATATATTTTTTTTGTGTGGCTGTGTTATTTTTATTAAAGAAGAAGGCAGAAAATGCTGAAAATTAACTGTAATGTGTACAAATGTATTTTTTTTTATTTTTGGGTCATATTTGTAGCGTTGCATTGCAGTAGGGAAAGGGTTGGTTTTAAATCAAACCCTGAAGTATCAGTCCAATTTTTCAAAAATCCAAAATTTGCCCACGTTAAATATATTGGATTTTTAAGTACCTGGTGGCAAGTGTTCATGTTGGAATTTCTATAAAAAAAAAAACGAATTTTCTTTTTCCGGAACTGGAACCTTTTTTTGGGGGGGGGGGGGGGGTGGCTTGCTCGCTAGAGTAAAAAAATTTGCAATGAATTTTTGGACCACCCTGATGCTCACATTCAACTTCAAAAATAAAATGTTTTAGGTTCAAGTACTTTTAATCTGGAAGTATTTTTTTAACTTAAATTTTCAAATATATTACTTGTAGTAGCTGTTTTTGTTTTTACTTTCCTTTAAATTTTGGAGCTTCATAATTAGATCAGGAATCACAAATGAATATAGTAATTTAATTGAGAATTCAAATATTAGAATTCAAGTTTAAAAATTTTTAATGTAAATATTTAAATTAAACTCAAAATGTGTGAAAAAAATATGTCCCTCAGTAAGCCCTAGCTTTTCAGCGGAACAGCTTGGCTGAGATTTTGTCGACAAGATCCAAGCGATTCGACAGCTGAATTGACTAAGGCGTGCGGCAGATATTTAGGGTTAGACCTGGTTTAGGTAGTGTAGGTAGACTTCGAATACCCAGCGGGTGTGATTTTTCAAATCGCTCGAACGTGCGATCATGTTTGTGCCGAATATATCCCGGCTAGGACCGCATAGGACCCGGATAAATCTTTTGAAGCTCCCCGTACAGGTCCCGGATAGGCTTGGATACGAATTTGTATGCGGAACAGATCCCGTCTAGGACCGGCTAAGACCTGGGTAGAATGTACAACCGCTTCGTATAGGTCCCGGACTGACCCAGATATAATTTATATGTGCTGCGTATAGATCTCGGATAGACCCGGATACGAAATTCCACTGCCGAATAGATCCCGGCTAGGGTCGGATAAGACCTGGATAGAATTTCAAAGCGCCCCGTATGAGTCCTTGATAGATCCGCATACAAAATTGTATGCCAAATAGATCCCGACTAGTACCGGATAGGACCCAGATATAATTTCCAACCGCTCCGTGTAGCTTTTGGATAAACCCGGATACGAAATTGCATTGCCGAATAGATCCCGGCTAGGGCCGGATAAAACCCGGATAGAATTTCCAAGCTCCACATATAGGTCCCGGATAGACCCGGATACGAAATTATATATTGAATAAATTCCGGATAGGACCGCATAATACCTGGATAAATATATGTCCTAGCGTTTAGTGAAAGTTCCGGATAGACCCGGGTTACATCCGGCATTTCAAGCGGGGTAGCTGTTTATTCTGCCTGCGCTTGTCACTCTCTCAACATTAGCAGAGTAAAAGCAGTTGAAAGTTGTCTTGCTGCCCTCACATTTTTTGGTTTCGTAGCGAAATTGTACATAATATTTAGTTCCAGTCCACAGAGATGGGAAATACTAAAGGAGAAGATAGTCTGAAATCTGTATTCAACCTCTTGAACTCGCTATTTGGCCAGGATTGACTCCGTGAAAGCCCTTGCTGCTCATCTTCCAGGAGTGGCAGACGCACTCGATGAGGTGTCATTATTAAATCTGACAGCAGAATGCCGTGGTGATGTCAATGGACTTAAAACGTATATACGGACTGAAATTCTATACTTATAGCATCGATTTGGGTGAAAGTCCTAAAACCCATTTACATTATAAACAAAGTAATTCCGGGTCGAGGGGCAACGCGTGATGTCACCTGTAAGAATCTAAAGAGCTCAATTGCAGAGCTGCAAGCTCTGCGTACTGGAGGATGGGGTAAATTTGGAATGAAGCTGTCACTGTAGCAAGAAACATCGGATGGCCAGAATCCCTCCAAGAGGAAACCAAGAGAGGTCGCAAGCGCAAGAAAATGGCAGATGAGGTCTAAGACGAAGAATCTGAAGATGAAGATGTAGCATAGGATGTGAAATTCGAACGAGCAGTGTACTACGTTATCGTGGACCATGTGATCCAAGATATAACGGTGCACCGAGAGAACATACTTACTTCTCTCCTCTGATCTCGTCTCACGCTACGTTAGTATGGTTTATTTCAAACTATGATAGCACACATTCTTACTGAATCAGTAAGAATGTGTAGGGGAGAGTGGGGCTTGATGTCTGGCTTTGAATGAAATGTCCTGTAAATTATAATCCAATTGTGATTTTGATGTCTGCATTTTTCTGTGAAAAGCTCTGAATATCCTGTTACATATGTGATCACTCAAAACCGATTTTCAACTGCTCCGTTATTTAACATTTAGTTAATTCGTTGATCTTGCATGTCGGTCAGCGTACCCCATACGATGGGGCATGGTGTCCGTCATATTACTGTCGGCTCATTACAAGGATATGAACATTGTAGAATATAAACAGTGGCGGACTGGCCATATGTTGGGATGCGGGAAACCCCGCCGGCGCGGAAAATATGTTTGTTAATGAAAATCAAAAAATCATTATAAAAGTGGCAGAAAAAACAACGGTGGTTTCTGCTTTTTTTTTTTTTGCTTTTTAGGAAGGCGCCCCTACATATAGACTTTCCGCGGACGCCCCAAGGTACCCAGTCCGCCACTGAATAGAAAGTATACAATATAGTAATACTTGAGAGTATAATGTAACGAAAAAAAATTACGCGAGACATGCTCAACACTGAATAAATGTTTTCTTATCAATCAAAGTAAAGTATGTAGCAAAACCTAGTTATAACCTCTTATTTCTTGAAAATTCTATTCAGTTTAAATATTTGTAATTGCCTTTAACAGATATTTTTTTTACCAACAGGCACCAAACGCGCGAAAATTCAAACAGACATTGATCAATAATATTCGAAATCCTATTTATTAAGTTTAGGTCATATTTTCTTTCCATCCTAAATTTATCGAGAAATATTAACAGAAAAGAGAAATATTAAAATTAAATTCGAAAAGGAAATAAATATGTGAGGATTTAGGATTATCTAAGTGCATGGGTGCCTTCTCATGGAGCAAAATTTCGGAGTTTGAAAAATAATGTCTATGCAACAAACACTCCTATCGATTTATTTTCTTACCTCAAAATTGTGTTATACTTCAAATTGATTTTCCAATTTGAAAACTTTTTTTTTTTTTGTTGAAAAATCGATGTGAGACAGTTTGGACAAAAATAATAATTAATTTTTTTCTGGATTTTTTTCAGTCTAAAAATAAACTTGGAGTAAAACTAAATTTTGAGGCAAAACAAATAAAATCAGTAGCATCTTTGATTGCTGAAAAATCGTTTCTTGAACTCCAAAGTTTTTCTCCATTAAAAAGCAACTTGAGTTAAGAATATTTTCTTCAATTTTCGGTTCATTCATAGTTGAATATAAATCCTAATGTATCTTAGTTTAATTCTAGTTGGTTTCTATTCTTTGTTTTGTTTGAAATGAAAATTTCAATAAAGGTTTTCAAACTTTCAAATTCATTATTGACTCAAATTTTGATTTAGTTATTAATCAAAGAAAGCCTTTTGACATAAAAACATGCACTACCTAATTCTGGACATACTAAATTGTGTACATAAACTATAGAAATATACTGGATTGTATGTTGATGAAAAATTGAAAATTTATACCTAAGTTTCATGTATTGTTGTAAGTTCATGAAGGAGTTTGTTGATTGAAATGAATCTTTACAAAAATAGGTTTTCAATAATTCCTATTTAATTATTACGTTAAAAAACTTTTTTAAGTATAACTGAAGACATAACAAGGACTTATATTTAAAACTGTTCTGATATTTTTAAACTTAACTGGTATACGTTCGTACGTATGAATAAAATATTTCAATCTCTTTGCAAGTATGAAAGGTTTTGTTCTTTGGCAGGGAAACACATTTCTCGTAGGACCATTCTTCACAAATTTGACATTGAATCCAGTCCTCGCCTGGAAGCGACCGGCTGTAAAAGCTCATGCAAACCGTACACAAGGCATCTTCATTTACCTTTCCAGCATCTTTGTTAGTATCAGCATTATTTTTACTGATTTTCTCAGTTGTTTCTACACTTTTTTTTGTCTTTAGAACTTTTACTTTCGCTTTGGATGCCTTGACGAGTCTTAATTTAATGTTAGGTTTGTTTTCGAGATTTTTTTTCAACTTTTATATTAACGGCAGTTGATTTCTTTGCTTGCAGCCCTTCGATGTACTCTAGGCTTGTGAAGATAGCCGTTTCTCCACGATTCTCAAAAGGTTTTCTACTGCTCGCGACATAGGATGCGTTTGGAACTGGCATTATAGTATTTAGAGATGCCGTGATTTCTCGCAGCGGTTTGGCATTCTTTGCACTCTCTTCTAACGTCAATGTCGGGTTCGTTGTGCAACTTGATTCCTTTTCAAGTGTTTCAGCTGATGAGGATACAACATCATTTTTCAAGAGTGTTTGAAGCTGCTGCATCTCCAATTTAAGTTCTTTGATTTGTACATCCATTTGTCGTACCTTTTTCTGGCACCCTGAGTTCTCATTGCAGGAGATTTATTTATTTTCATCACAGTGCTCTGATTGTGACTCCTTTGGATGTTATTCAAAATCATTCGGTTTTTGAAGGTGTTCAGCATTGTTGCTGGTTTGACATTCATCACTGACGATATCAATTTTTGTAGTAGCCGAAGGGCTGATTTCGTCTTCGGTAAAAATGTCGCTGTTCAGTAGATATATTTCGGATGCTTTAAATCCACTGATAGCGTTCTGGGGTGTTGCAGCCTTCAAATAGCTGTCTCCGAAGATTGTTGGAAGGTCATTCAGTGTGACAATCTGACCTGTATGCACTCGCAACCATTGCAGACACGCTCCTGCGTGATAAGAACTGAGTGGTTTCATCTATGTCCATCCAGGATTAGTAAAACTGGATCATCTGCCGTTGGTATCACATGGCTCAGAAAGTGTTTAAACTATGTCGGATAAAAAATGTCTGTTTGCATCCACCCAGAAGGATGACAAACAAGACACGTTCCTGGAGGGGCATTACGAGGTACTTCGAATCATATTTGACCCTAGGATAGATCATCAATGGCGTTATAAAATTTCCTGCCGCATTGCAGCAAATTGCTGCAGTCACAGTTGTGCTACGTTCGGCTGATGTTAAAATTCCTGATGGTTGGATTCCCTTTTTGCGAAATGACTTTTGGTTGTTTTTTTTGGCACAGCTGTGGTTCCAGTCTCGTCTTCGTTGAAAATTCTGTGTGGCGGGAATTCGTGCACATTCATAAGGTCAATGAGTAAATTAAAGAATTTCTGTTTTACTGGCTTGTTGAACCCAGATGCTCTTGCAAACGAAGTACTTTCTGGAGTTCACAGTGAGAGTTCAGGGTGTCTTTTCATAAACATGAAATACCAATCCCTACCTGCCATACCATTTCTATTCTTGAAATGATGAGGTAAAGTCAAACTTTCAGCAAATTGAAATGTTAATCGACGCAACTCTTTTGGAGTAAGCCCGAAGAATCTCCTATCCATTTCACGGACATTTTCCACCAGCTCATTTTCTTGTTCATCAGAGAATGTGGTTCTAAATCCACCAAGCTTCACCACTGGTAGATCATTCAAAGCACCTTTATCTAGTACCACTTTCCATCTCCTCCTCAATGCTTTTTCCGATACTTTACGAGCTTCAGCAGCTTTGGCAATGCATACTTGTTTTTCTTTTATATCTTTAAGAGCCAGGTTTACAGATATATCATCCCATCCTCTAGGTGGTCCTTTTTTCTTATGAACACGCATTTTCAATAAATGCGAGATCCAGCCGAGAATTTTCAATTCACATTGTATATTTTACTGCCTGGAATAGATAAAATGTAAACATTATTTGTTAATTATAAGTTAACAAACTGACTCAATTCAAAACATTATTTAGACGTTACAGATCGGTAATCTTGATATTGATAATTTTTCAACAAAATGTCAGTATAAATATAGGAACTGAAATTACCCCAGATAGCACAAAGTTTGCACCAAGTAATGAAATACCCGCCTTACGTTGATTTTGCGAGGCAAGCTAAAGGGAAACTTGCATCGTTAGTTTGACGGAAACTTTCAAATTACGAGTAACATTGAGGAAATCTTGCATCGCAATATTTACGTAATTTTCGGTAAGCGCTCAACATATGAATAGAATAATTCCGTAAATTTATATAACTATGGTGAATTAAAAGGTAAATAAAGAACAAGTATTTGAATATCGTAGTATTCAATATGATACAGTAATAATAACAGTGAAATTAGCCTTCTAGTTGACTTTATAATCATATAAGGTTTCCCTCAAACTAGCTATGCAAGTTTTCTCTCGAAAGCTTGCCGTAAGGCGGACATTCCCTTACTTGCGGCCGATTTGCCTAAACCTCGCTGTGTACGCTCATTATAACCTTTGTGATGTGATTCTTTTTTTTAACATATCAAAAACGAAAAACCCACATTGATTCACTCGACTGAGGTTGCACGGGAATCTCACATTTAGTACGTAAGGTAGTTTTAGAAACGAATTTTATTTACCCTGGCGGACCGAACGAACGGAGCGGATACGCTACAGCGTATCCTTATAGTATCCACATCGTATCCTCTCCGTATCATGAAAGAAAAACTCATTAAAAAAGGAAGATGAACATTTCACTTATTGAAATTCGGATTCTACGTGAAATTTTGCGTTAAAAGGTCATGGAGTAATCGCAATAGCTTTTCTTGCAACATTAAAAACTTTCAAAAAATATAATACTTATCGATAACGTGGGCTGAAGGCGACTTCAAACGCATCGTCGACGGATAAAGTCTATGAACTGCTACTGAATGACGATGCGTTTGAAGTCGCCTTCAGTGCACGTCATCGATAAGTATTATATTTATTAAAAGTTTTTAATGTTGCAAGAAAAACTATTGCGATTACTCTGTGACCTTTTAACTCAAAATTTCATGTAGAATCCGAATTTCAACAAGTGAAATGTTAATCTTTCTTTTTTAATGAGTTTTTCTTGCATGATACGGAGAGGATACGATGTGGATACTATAAGGATACGCTGTAGCGTATCCGCTCCGTTCGTTCGGTCCGCCAGGGTAACCTTTTAGGATTACCTTTGAAGCATTTCTTTTCATTAAAATAATATGAATCCTGGTCGACCCATGATTTAGGCATTATCATTTTATAAGGTTAGGTCCAGGACGTTAGGTACTTTCACTTGCCTGATTGTCAAGTGCTATATCGTTGGACTAAAAAAAGAAGACTCTGTTGGATTCTACGATGCTATACTGTCAATTAACTGCGAACTCCAAATTCCAAAAGTTCAGTGAGACTCTCTATCACTGCCTTTATATTTACCAAACAACGTCAGCTGTAGCTTCACTACTTACCACATGTTCTGAGCATGTACCATAGAGTCCGCAGTATAAGACTCCTCGCTCAACCACTAGATGGAGCCTCAATGCCCTTTTGGGACGTTTTCCTGCCGACGCTTGGTATCGTTTTCCAGTTACTCACTTCTTCTGCAACTTCAGTACTGTGTACAATAAAAACGCTTTTCGAGCTACAGGGCAAGTCCCCCCGCCAAAAGTTTTCATTTCCGGAGAAGAAAAATCCCTATTTTTTTTTCAAAATTCGAATATTAACACGTGCCACCGGGCACTTCAAAATCCCATTTAATTAACATGGGGAAATTTTGGATTTTCGAAAAATTGAACTCATACTTCAGGGTTTGACCGAAACGTGCCAAACATTTTCGGGATTGAAGAGGAGTACCTATGAAATAAATAGATAATAATAACTTTTATTTTCAACTCACCCTTACCTGCCCCACAACGCACAGTGGGCCAGGAGGCCACTTATTTTGGCCAAAATTCAAGATTTTGTCATATTTGCATAAAACTTGGTGTATAAGGGTTTTTGGGGTCGCTGAAACTGAATTTGATGTCAAAATGTCATTCTTCAAAATGGCGGATCCAATATGGCGGACTAAAATGCAAAACTTTGAGGTATTTGCACCAAACTGGGTGTACATGGAATTTTGAGGTCTTTGACACGAAATTTGATGTCGGAATTTAAAAATTAAAAATGGCGGATCCAATATGGCGGACTAAAATGCGAAACTTTGAGGTATTTGCACCAAACTTGGTGTGAATGGGATTTTAGGGCCTCTGATACGAAATTTGATGTCGACATTTTGAAATTCAAAATGGCGGACCCAATGCGGAGGAATAAAATGCGAAACTTTAAGGTATTTGCAACAAACTTGGTGAGTATGGGTTTTCGAACTCAGTTTGGTATAAATTGGCATAAAACTCTGGAAAAAACTGAAAAAACTGTGATTTTCGAAATCACTGATCACAAAACGACGAGAACGGAATATTTTTGTTTTAGCACGCTTGCAATCAGCCTACGGGAAGTGCAGTTTCCAGGGCCTACCACGTGGAGGTTGCAATGCGATTTCAGATCCCTTAATGCTTTAGACAGATCCCCATTAATGGGAATATTTTCAAGAATTTGCCGTTTCGTAAAAGTAGTCATTATTGATTGTGAAACGAAAACACGCATCAAATATGAAAAATACTCGCTCAAATAACTTAGTGTGGCATAACAGTGCGTGCGGCACAGAAAAAACTAAGAATAAAATTTGTTGCAGGAAATTTTTTTAGAGCGATAAAGTTTTGTTCAGCCAACTTCGCGTCTTTTAAAATACATGTGTTGTCGTGGAAAAACAAAAGAAAGTTTAACCGATATTTGTGTAAAGTTTATCCTGTGAAGTCAATTCTTGTTGCAGAAACTTTCTGTTTTTTCTGTGGGGACGCGTAGATGCTTTCTTATTGATACACATATCTTCAAGCTGTACGGCAAAAGTAGCAAAAAGTAGCAGGTCTATTTTGAAGTTCAGATTACGCACAACACATTCATACCTTATTTTACCCTGTAGGAGGTGGAATGTCGGGGAATGGTGAATTGGAAGTGGGCGGTTTACTACAAATGTTTAAAGTGTAATAATAAAAAGTTAAATATTACAATTTATTGTTAACTTTTTAAACTTATCCGTCTAATTTTTAGTTCCCACGTGACTACATAATAAATAAATAAGAAGAAATTTTCAAAAATTGAACATAAATTGCTGGGTATATGAATAATTAAAAATATATCCTTATCAATAACTTTAGTACGTTTTCTAACTTCACATTAACGTCAGTCAAATACGCATTACTTAATCAACAAAATATTTCACCTTTGTGTTCTTCAACTATTTCTGAGTGTGAAAATAATTTTCTTTCAAGTCAATTTTCAAGTTGGTTTTTGGCCAAAATAAGTGGCCTCCTGGCCCACTGTGCAACGCCCCAAATATGACCCAAAAATCAAAAAAGTACATTTTCACGCATTATTGTTACTTTTCAGCAATTTCCGTCGTCTTTTTCATACAAATAATTACTAATGGACAATTTGAATATTTTCCATGACTTTTTAAACCCAAAAAATGTAAAAAATAATCATATTTTCTGATTGACATGTAATATTTTGTCATTGTTTGGAGTAGTTTTTTTTTTACAAATATTATGTAATTATTTAAACAATTACTTATTGTTTATTCTCAAAATTTGTGAAAATTGACCCAGAGATGTCCAGTTTTTTCTCAAATTGGTATCCTATGCTACTTTTTGTTAAATAATTATATAATTTTAATACATTCCTTATAATTTGTAATAAATTTATATTTGTTTAAACAATTTTGATTTGCTTAAGCATTTTTTTTCGATAACTTTAAAAAAATTAAGTCAAATAAAATTCATATAATTATTTTGCTGACTAAAAAATTTTTTAATTGTTTAAACAAATATGATTTGTTTGAACAATTATTTTTTCAAATCGTATTTTCTGAGTTAAACATAATATTGGATGATTCCGAGGAGAAGTAAATTCTGATAAAAACGTCGTGTCATTATTTAAACAATTTTTATTTGATTTACATGATTCATGAATGTTTTATAAATAATCGTATGAAGCTAAAACGAGAATCAGCGACACGTTTCAATATTTATAACGAGTATGAAAATGGAAAAAAGCAATCTATTGAAAATTGAATCATAATTTGCATTAGTGAATGTGCTTTTTATAATATAATTATGATAAAGATTGTAAAAATATGGAGAAAGCAATGATAAATACACTTTTATGATTTAAATTTTATTATGACTTCCATGATTTATTCAATAATGCGCCAAAGAAGATGTGAACCATTCCTACTCAATTTGAAGAAAATTTGAAGAAAAAAACAATAATTAATTGTATAAGCAATAACATAAAATTTTAGGAAAATTTATTACTCCTCTAAATCATTCAATATTTCCTTTAATTCAGAAAATATGATTAAAAAAATAATTTTGGAAAAATAATTGTTTAAACAAATTATATTTGTTTGAACAAATACAAAATTGTTGATATATTCTTTCTATACACTATACAGTCAGAAAAATAATTATGTTATAAATAATTATACATATATAATTTTAAAAAAGTTAAACAACCACCGCAGGGTACCACTAAGAGCTAATGCCATCTAAAAAAAAATTTCAGTAGCCCCCAGTATAACCGCGGTAAAATACATCTATGACCACGTCTCACATCCGTGAGATGGGTGGTCACAGGGCACGACGAAATCACAACGCCAGGCCAGCGAAACCCTCGTGTGTCTTGAGGACACGAAGCGAACCAAGGATGATAGCCTTCTGCATCCGTCTCGCAAGTCCCTTGGCATATTTTTGACTCGCGGGTATGGCTTTAAGGTTACGAACCAGTGATAATTTCGCACCTCCGAGAGCACCTATCACAAGGATAATTACTCGTACCGAATATTTTGGGTACAGTCGTTGCAGCTCTCTTTTAAGGTCTTGATACCTCTCCCCTTTTTCTTTTTCCTTTTCAGTGATGTTGTATTCGGACCGAGAAATCGATCACAAATATAGTTCGTTTCTCGAAGTCTTGGAGAACAATG
>CAKNXH010056327.1:24958-43521 GCA_932178445.1 Andricus quercusramuli
CGTCTGCCAGACTCAAAGGAGCTGTGGATCCTCATCTGCAAGGATTCATGTTAGGATGCCGGCCAGTTTTGAAGCAACGCTACAAGTTGCGGAAAATCCGGAACGACTCATCTACCTGGCGTAGAACCTTTTTGGAAACTTCGTGATGAGAAATTTCTTCATCAATTCCCAACATGACTAGGGAATCTCAATGCGCAATGCCCTCTTCACGTCGGCTGATACCAATTAGTACCGAACCAAATCCTGCTCTGATCAGCCAGGGTAATTTCGGGCTCCAGGAGGTGATCTAATGGGTGAATTGGAGAGTAAGGATGTCGAAATAACAACACTGGATCAATCCTGGCGATAATAGAAGGAAGGAAGGATGAAAACCGAAAATAACAGGGTACCGAGCTCCACTTATTCATACGGCCCTGGAATGTAAACCCTGCACCCCGTCTCCGCAGCGGCCTTACCACCAATAGGAACGCCGGAAAGAAGGAGGAGAAGGAACGCCGAGACCGAGTCCCGTACCGCTGCCGCTACGTTCGCTCTTCTCTGCTAACCGCAGCCGCGAAAAGTCAAGCTTTTGTTTTTCTCCCGTGTCGAGTCACGCTGTATTTTTCTCGTGCCTGTAAAGCAGCATTTCCTGGAGGAATATTAGAGACGTACCTCACAGCTCCTCATCCCCAGCATCAGGAAGCTCATCGTCGACGTTCCAGAATACTACGGGTAAGGCCAACTCTTAAATTTTGAGCAAAAGGAAACTTCGCTCGACACGTGGTCATTAATAATGGAATTTTTGAATTTTGATACACTTTTGTAAAAATGGCGTTACCCACGGTCGAGACGGAGGTTCTTCAACTGGGCCTTTTTCCTTGTTATACAATCATTTTAGTGAAGTGTTCATAAATAATATATTTGAAATGTGTCTCCCGGATGTGAATTTTATGTGTAATTTTTCGGAACTGAGCCCCTCAGTCGAGTGTTGCTATATAAAGTTTGTCCCCGTTGAGCATTTTAAATAACATTCACATAGCCACGTAACGGAACCCCCAGGTTGAGTTCCGAAACCCAGTTTTCGTTAATCATGAGTGAGCCTCTTTTTTTTGTGTTAACTTAGTCTTGTGTAATTATTCGGAACTGTGCCCCAGTCGAGTTTTGCTACAATTTTTCTAATGTTGAGAAATATCATGTCGAGTCCCATTCAAGTGCCACTCAGTCTAGAGCTTCCCCTTACCCCACCCCCTTTATTGTGAGCAAAATTTATGGACTTTGAACGTCGAGAATTGTGGGTGAATTTCAAATATGTTGATGATAAATTTCGAATATAATTGTGTACTTTTCCGGGTGTATTATTGATTTAAAGTAGAATGGTTTCATCTTCATGAACGATTTTGCAAAATGAATGTAAGAAATATTTATTGAAGCGTTGTTCAGTAGGTTTAAGAAATGTGTAAGGAAATTCGGTTAACTTGATTTTGAAAGTTTATTTTTCGTGTATGACACCTTGTTAATAACATTTAAGTAATTAGGCTATTGTAATTGATCGTCTCTTAAATGAATTTCAAGTCAGTAGGATTAGGCGAGCTAAGCGCAAATTCCTTTTTTTGTAAAATGTGAAGGTTAGGGGTCATATGGGATTAATTGTTTGATTTATCGCTGGTTTTCGGGAATCTAGGTTATGTAGAGTTTTGTATTAGTGCAGAGTCTAGATAGAGTTTCGAATTCAGTTACTACTAAAGGAATAAATTAGGCTACGATTAGTCATGGGTCGTTACTAATTTAGTGACGTTAGGCGGTAATCAATTTTGAGGTTAGGTTGTGTTTATGACTAGATTTCCGAAATCAGGGTTAAGAATTATATCTGGTTTGGACTTTAATGAAAGAATCGAGTTAGATTATTATAAAATTCTGTGAATAGTTGTTTTGAGCCTAGTTAAAGAGGATTAAATTGAGTTTTTCTAGAAAGTTCGCTTAGCTCGATCCTAAGTCGTCATTTAGAGAGATTATTTCCTTTCACTGAAATTGCCTAGCATGGAGTTCCGGGCAGAGAAGCCTAACCACTCAAGGTTAGTTTAGGTCGAGTATTTTAGGTTAGGATTTAAGATTTTTCCTTATTGTGAACATGTCGAGAAAATTATTATTTGAGCCTTGAACGAATTTTAAGATTGCAAACCATCAGATTTGGTCGAGATCAGTCATATTGCTGAAGATCAATTGTTATGTAAATCGGGCTTGTTATTTCACTTCCTTTTTTTTTGTCAACCAGCATTAAATAAATTACCTGTTCTAATAAGTGTAAATGTTGAGTTGTCATTTATTGGCATTGTTGAACCCTCTTTATTTGCGAACCACGCCCAACTACCGAGTCTGAGCTGACCGTGCGAGAAGCCGGTACACTGCGTTCGTTGGATTTAGTTTAGTCTATTTATTGTTTCTTTTTCTCCTGTAAGATTTCCGGATTTTTATTTAATTGATTTTGAGGTTTGAATTTTTGTGGATTTAAGTGGCCTCGAACAGGCCTGGCGCTCAACGGAAAATTTAGATTTTTATGAAATTTACGGGAAGCAGTGCCGGAGGTATGTAGTAATTTTGATTATTTAACCATAATTAAATTGCAACATTTCAATATATATATATATATATATATATATATTTATATATATTTCGTTTTCGGTTTCGATTTCCTTGGAATAGAACCGAAGGGCTTATGACAAAGCCACCGAAAGCGTCCTCAGGTTGCGGATAGAGGGTCCCCGTACCAAGGGTTTCTGCTGAATATGGTTACAATAATTAATACGCAGTCGCGGACAATTGTCCAGCGATGGTCCCGAAGGAATAACCCCTAAGCGAAGGTGTGAGAACCGTGCCGAAAGCTACATGGCACCTGGGTCAGGTGCCTTTAACGGTGACTCTGGGATACCGGGCGACGACTCAGAGTATCAGCCTTATCCTGGCACGCGGGGCTCTACAAGGATGGATGAACCCTTTCCCTTGCTGCTCGTGGGAACAACAATGAAACCAACAAACCACCAAAATGTTGTAGATGCGGTTCAAAACGACCGAACGCGCAGAGCACCCGACAATGGATCGGCAAACAATGCCGATCATCCTCGAGTTCGGAGTGCTGAAAATAATTTAGATGGAAACACGACGACGAACCGGCGAAACGCCCACATTGAGTGGACGGATCAACTTAACTATGACGTGCTAGACTGCTACGATGCCAGTATTATCCCTGTTCGCGGAGGCTTTATGGCGCGTATGCATACTCTGTGGTGCCAGAAACACCCAGAGCTTCAACACGTTTCGCATCAGTCTTTGCGAAGTCAAGCCGACTACCTTCGGAAAAAGGGATATGTACGCGGAGCGCTTCCTCAACCGCTGCTCGAACAAGCTGCAGACGAAGATGAAACGACATTAAGACCAACCGCAGGAAGCAGGCACCTTCTGGAAGATGATCGCAGTTTCATTACAAGGAGGAACATCAACATGCAAGTTCCTCTTAAGCCCCAAGATCTGGCTGAAATGGATGCCTCCCTTCGTGGAGAGATCTCGCCAGAGTCCGACCTCTGGACCATCACTTGCTCAGTTTATGGTGCTGCAAGAGCTTTGGCTGATTCAAATCGAAGGCTGAAACCGACGATAGATCAAAAGACAAGAAGACGCTTGCATCAACTGAACAAGAAAATTGGATGGGCAAGACAGAATGCGTCCCGTGTTCAATGTGTGATTCACTACATAACATCTGGTAGACCGTTCACGGAAAGGGTTCGAAAGTTCGCCCAAGAACTAAGGACCTTGAATCACACACTAAACAAGTTAAAGCTGCTGACAATCAACCAGCATATTGTTGACAAAATAAGGCTGTTATCTGACGCAAGGAGGAGGATACAGAAGAGGGAGAGATGGATCAGGGAGAATCAACAGTTTCTTGCTGACCCATCGCGCCTCCTCAGTGATCCCCCTGTTTTTGTGAAAAATCCACCCAAGCCCAAGGAGGTAGAGACTTTTTGGAGAGAGGTGTACAAGATCCCAAAAACACTGGAGGTGAAAGAAGATACTGACATTATCATCCGCTTCAAGGAGTTTTGCGACAGTCTCATAAAATCTGAGGAGGAGTGCCCATCAGTCACTGCCGAAGAGGTAAAAAAAAGCACTTAGAGGCACGAAGAACTTTTCCGGTGCTGGACCAGATTGTATCAAGAACTTTTGGCGGAAGAAGTTTACTTCTATACACCAATATTTGGCCCGCATATTCACCTCATATTTAAAGTCGGAGACGCCCATTCCGTAGTGGCTGGTGGTAGGACGCACTATACTCCTACCGAAAAAAGGCAACTTGTCCAAACCAGAGAATTACAGGCCAATAACTTGTTTGAACACAGTGTACTTATAAGATCTTTACAGCTATCCTAAACAACAGGATTGTTCGACGAATTGAACCTAAATGGCAAGAGATGTACGAACAACGAGGATCAAAAAAAGGTGTAGCAGACTGTCGAGAGAACCTTCTGATCGACAGGTGTGTCTGTAAAGACGTTGCCGCCCATCAGCGCGTCCTGTCAATGGCCTGGATTGACTACCGGAAAACTTTCGATTCAACCTCTCATAGACTTATCATCTGTCTGTTGGAAAGCTTGAAGATACATCCACACATATTGAGATGAATAGAGAGATTGATGCCTCTTTGGAAAATTAGATTTACCATCTCATCCAGGAATCATCGTCTGACGACGAACAAGGTCATCTTCCAGAGGGGCGTCTTTCATGGGGATAGTATGAGCCCTTTGCTTTTTTGCATCACACTTCTGCCTCTATCTCTCGCACTACGTAATTCTCCTGGATACCGCTGTGGAGACACTAATCAGCGTGAGCATAAGGTCACTCATGTATTTTATATGGATGACCTGAAGATCTATGCCGCTGGTAAAAGCAAACTTCAAACTGCTATAAATATCATCAAGAACTATACAGGAGAGATTGGGATGGACTTTGGTTTGGACAAGTATGCCAAAATTCATTCGAAGAAAGGAAAGATTGCTGGCGTTCCCAAGGACCCTGAGCTTGTGGATATGAGTCTCATTAGACATCTCAACACTGGAGAGACCTATACATACCTGGGCGTGCCTCAAAGCCGCATTCAGGACGTAACATCAGTGAAGGAGTATCTCCGAAGCAGATACAAGCATCTTCTTCGACAGATTTGTTCTTCCGATCTGTCGGCGTTGAACAAGGTATCTGCGACTAACATGCTTGCCGTCCCGGTTCTACTCTAGTCGTTTGGGGTCGTTCAATGGACGAAAAACGAGCTTAAGGCCCTTGATGTGACCACGCGTAAGATCATGCATATGTATGAAAGCTTGCATATCAATTCGTCAGTTCCGCGATTATACATTTCACGCCGTCAAGGCGGACGCGGACTTCTGAATCTCCAGTGTCTTCATAACCGAATTGTTTTAAGTACAGCTTACATCGTTGTGAATGGCAGAGATCCTCTCCTAAAGATGGTCAGAAAAAACGAAATGATTGGCGAAAGAGCGTTCCTTTACAAAGCGGCGGAGCAAGCTGCCGAGACCCTTGGCCTGAATTTTAACATCAGAAGAGATGAAAGTGCATTACTCCATCTAGATGCTTCACGTCTAAAAGCCGAAGTAAAGAAAGCACAGGTTGGAATATTTCACCAAGAGCTACTAGTCGAGCATATGCACGGAAACTTCCACAGAAATGTAGAAAAACAGTCCTTGTCGAAGGAGCAAACTTTTGCTTTCCTCAAATCATCAGGGCTCAATTCAGGTACAGAGGGCTTTATTTTCGCATGCCAGGACGGTGTAATCTCCACCTTAGCATACCGCGCCCGCATTTTATGTCAAGAAGTTCCAAGTGATAGGTGCAGAGTGTGTTATGCACACGCTGAGTACCTAGAACACATACTATCGGGGTGTCCGACCCACGCAGGAACAACGTATATCTGTAGACATAATGCGGCCCTAAGAGTACTTCATTATCACCTTTTTCGCTCTTACGGTGTTGGTCGTGACCCTGCCCTGCCGAACGGTCCAAGGGATATAGAGTCAATTGTCCGAAACAAGAAGTGCCAGATTTTCCGGAACTACGATTTTCGGGCAGCAGTCTCCGTTGCGCACTCGAGGCCTGACATTGTTCTCCAAAACTTCGAGAAACGAACGATATTCGTGATCGAATTCTCGGCTCCGTCCGAATACAACATCACTGCAAAGGAGGAAGAAAAATAGGGAGGTATCAAGACCTTAAAAGAGAGCTGCAACGACTGTACCCAAAATATTCGGTACGAGTAATTGTCCTTGTGATAGGTGCTCTCGGAGGTGCTAATTTATCACTGGTTCGTAACTTCAAAGCCATACCCGCGTGCCAAAAACATGCCAAGGCACTTGCGAGATGGATGCAGAAAGCTGTCATCCTTGGGTCGCTTCGTGTCCTCAAGACACACGAAGGTTTCGCCGGCCTGTCGTTGTGATTTTGTCGTGCCCTGTGACCACCCATCTCACGGATGTGAGACGTGGCCATAGGTGTATTTTACCGCGGTTCTACTGGGGGCTACTGACATTTTCTTTTTAGATGGCAGTTGCTCTTGGTGGTACCCTGCCGTGGTTGTTTAACTTTGAAAAAAAATATATATATATATATATATGGCACATAACCGGATGATATTTATTTTGTAAACATTATTTGAAATATATTGGGTGACATTTTTGACAAAATTTTTCAACCTACGTAATTAGGACCACCCTAATAAATAATGAGAATTGCTTGAAGTGTGTGTTGAAATGAGAAATTGTAATTAAGAATAGAAATAACTTCATAGAAAAAACTTTTAATATTTTTAAGTTATCACTGCAAATTTCACATGCTGGTCTGTTCAAACTATGGAATCAAATTTGAAAATGAGCGGTTAAGTAATGAGAAGCCTTTGAAGTATATTTTATTAGAAAATAATAATTAGGAATGGTGATGAATGGAAGTAAAACATTTATGACCTTTATGGCAACGATTTGTCATATTTGTAGGTTATAATCATGAATTTCACATGATAGTCTCTCTCAAAGGAATAAAACGTGAACTTTGTACTTACAGTATTATTAAAATTATTATTATTAATTATCACTTCAAATAACGTTTCGGTTATTTATTATTGATTATTATGGCCTGGAATTTCATTAGACAGAACACAGAACAGACATAAACTGTCATAATAATATCAAAATTACGAGATTCATAAGATAACTAACTTACTGAGTTTTTCTACATTATCGATCAAATTACCGACCTGTTATCAAGCACTGCTACCATCACCACAACATTTTTCATACATTATGTCCCATACGTCATGTTGCTAGAATTTTATTAATTTTAATATATTTAGAACGTTTATAAAAATAATTTATAATTGCAGAAGTTTACAGAAATATTTCACCTATTAGAATCTAATATTTTCATGGTTAAAATATTTAGAAATATGCTGTAAGTGCCTGATTTGTGCCAATGACTTTTCCATTTGTTTCCGCCAAAACAGTTTTTTCATAATAACTCTCCTGACTCGCATTTTAAAACAAAATTTTCATCACATCACTATTTTTCCAAACAAAGGATCTAATTTTATGCAAAAAACTAATACGAAAATTATCCAACGCGGGCGTTTTTTGTAATTGACACTATGCACCACACGGACACCATACCCCACTCTCCCCTACTAATTCAGTGTAGATGTACGCTATACGAAATACGTATAATACCATGCATTTGAAGTTCAAACTGTATGCTCTGAGAGTATAACAATGACACGCGTTTAATGTACAAACGAGCTGATGCCTTGAACGCATGGGGACCATACTATTTTAGCAAGGATCACAAACGTGAGGAGTAAGATTGCGCCTGAGGCGGGTTTACACCAGGCGAGCATCGTTCGCGAACGCTGTTCGCGAGCATTCTCGAACAGGAGGCTCGCTCGGTGTAGAGGCTTGCCCGCACAAAACAGTGTTCGTGAACGCTGTTCGCGAACGTTCGTTCGTGCTCGCCCGTGTTCGGTCACTTGTCAGTAAATCGACGAACCAGCAAAGGGATTGAGAGTTCGTTGCGCGTCCTGTGTAAACGGTACTTCTATAGGAGCACGCACAGCATTTTTCGGAGTGCATCGAATTTATTGTTTTTAATGTAAAATGTGGGATAGGATAACGAAAAGTGCCTGGAAATAATTGGCTTTTCAATGATTTAAGTTTGAAATTCTTTAAAATTTTTAAAACTGGAAACCGTTATAGTTGAATCATTTGTTTAATGGAATTATTCAGTTTTTATTTCTTGTTTACATCTTCATGTTTGAAATCTTAATATTAAACAAAATAATAGATAAATAAATGTCTTCAAAAATGTAGTTCAATTTCGGTTCTTACCATTATATCATATTATTACATTAATCATATCAATATTATATTAATAAAATTGATATTAAATTAATCACTTTTCATGAAATAGTTCAATTTTCAATTATTTACGTTTGAAATTCTTTAAAATTTTGAAAAAAATGGACAGCTTTGATAATGGGGGTGCCATGTTCGTGCACTTTTGTCGGAACACGGCCGAATGCTCGCGAACAACTGCTCGGCTCAGGCAGTGTGAACGGGAAGCTCCCCCCTCTGTTCACGAATGCTCGTAAGCATTCCCAAACCTTTGTGAACGTTCGCGAACAATGGTGAAGGTGGCGGAACTGCGCAACTTAAAACAAGTGCGTGTGGGGGGTTGAACTAAGTGAACTTCAAAATAAGCGATCTTTAAAATGAACGGAAGTTTACTGTATTTGGTATAACAATTCAATATACATACGTATACTAAATTAATTATATAAAATTGAAATTGCAAATACGTATTTCAAGCCACGTCTTCCGTGTTTGGAATATCGATTTGGTCAATATCGATTGCTTATGAATTTTGATTGATGTTCGATAGTATTCAGTAGGTTAGGAAACTCTGTCATCATATTATGCTGCTAATGAGTGCAAGTAAGTGAATAATTATAGCTTATACCTTATTATTCACCTCATACATTGCAGAAAGAACTAGTTCATTCGTGAAACACACAACAGGCTTTTTATAAATATTGTTCTTTGTTAATTTAGAGTGATCTTTTTGGAAATTTTTGCGGTATTTACAGTCGCAACAAGTTTCGAGGTCAGGAAGTAATACATCAGTACAGCGAGGGCAAACGAAGGTCAATTTAATATTAATTGATTTAGTGTAGTCTTTTTTAAATGTTTGGTTAATATTTGGTGAAATTCAAGGACTTATTTTTTATTCAAAAGGTATTATTTTTACGTATAAATTGTGATCTTTTATTCTATTTCAGGAAATTAAAAGACTCACAAGCAATTGTAATGTATTGTCAAATTAACAAAACAACTAAAATAATGTTTCTCAATACTTAGAGTTAGTTTTTGATTATTTATAGAAGTTCATTTACGTACTTCCAAGCATAAACCGTAAACCGCACGAAATCCAAATGCGCGTGCGCTCATCACTTGCGTACGATATGCGTCGCATATGCGTTGCATAATGCAGATTCTTGATGACGATAAACCCTCATGAGATACGCGCATTGTGCGTGCGACATGATTGCACATTGTTATCTGGGTTGTAAAAGTTTCTCAGTTCTTTGGGAATTACGAATTTCATCGGAAGACGAAATTGGAAAATAAGCAACTGATCTGATGAACGGATACCTCACGGACCTGCAGCATGAGCTAGTGGATGTAGCTGAGATGTTGAAATCCATTTTTGTTGCAAATTTGGGCGAAGAAAGTCTGCAACCGTTACAGTTTCTCAATGCCCTCCAAAGAACGAATCTCAATTATGATTGAGATTCGTTCTCTCATGGATTGTGAAGCGCGCGCTTCGTAATGGATTAAAGTTTGTCAAAAAACGCACAATTGTCTATATTATATGTTGAACTCTATTATATTAAATATATGTACGTTTTATTAATTTCTGTTCCTCGGTCAGACAGATGATGAGAATGTATTAGTCGAAACCGCGAATAAGATTTTAAAAAATCAGCAAATGAAAGGTAGCATGACATAAGAACCTCATTCAAATTTTCGCAATATTGCAGGACAGAAAAAAAACCCCTCAAAAATCGAATATTCAATTTTTTAGAGAGAAAGTGCTTTTGAGATAAATCAGTGCTGAAGTAAAGCCTGAAACGTTTGATTGGAAGAACTTATTAGGTTAGGAGAAGAAGGAAAGTTTTTTCATACCAGGCACTCGTTTTTTCAAATTGAGTCAAAAATAAAAAATCTAATTCTCGATTTGAAAAAAGTGAAAATTTTATACTTTCTAGTTATTGTTGCTGAATCATTACAACCAATTTTTGATTAATGAATATATTATAAGGTTTCAAGAAGATGGAGGGTGAGTTTTTTCTTGTTTAAGAGCCAGAAGTTGACGTCTCCAAAACTTTCCAGGTGTCATGAGCTGTCCGGTTTGATTCAACTGCGCATGCGCTTAAGGGCCTAAGCGCATTTGAGGGCATTTGTGACGCAAAAAGCTGGTCACCTATTTTTTTGAAAAACTTTATTTTTGATGAGAATTTCCCCAGCCCCCCTTTTTTGGCATCTGATAAACTCGGACATCATCAGGGTGCAACATTGTTTATTGATTGTGAATTTAGGTGCATTTCGAGCGCATTTGAATCCATATAGGTAGATATCATAATTCTTCAGGGGAAGAGGGGTTGTTGGTTTTTGTTTGTAATTGAAAATTGCGCGTCCTTTTGCGCCTGTAAAATGCAACGCGTGAAATTTTGAAGTAGCGATTTTTCATCGCTAAGAGTGATACACAATAAAAATAATATAATACATTGATATTTTTATAAACTTATTATAATAATATGTTACTCTAAGCGAAGAAAAATCAGTAATTCAAGATTTTATGCAACTTGAAACTAACCGGGTGACTACAGCAAGAACATTTCTCGAATAAATCGCTTTGGTCCCGCAAGTAAAATTGCCTTTAGATTATGTGGTTTGAAAATTACTTCAAAAAATACATCCTCGCAGACGTATTTTGAATGTGGCAAGAACCCGAGTCATTTTAATCCCCTTAATATCCTCTCGCTTGTGGGTTTGGCCACTTTTGAAATGTGGTGCATGTACTTACAATCTGTAACATTATTGTTTACAGAATACACTACATACACTTATGAAAAGGGATTGCATCCCTTGTATTCAGATTTTTTCAATATTTTGAAAATATTCAGAAATACCATAAAATTATTAAAATATGAATGCGCCTTGAAAATTATTTTGCAGTAATTGAAATTGTTTAAAATCCCTTAAAATTTGAAGCGTAAATTTTGTAACTATATTCACATATTATATGACATATACAAATGGCGCATAATGCGTTTTTGTAGAGTAGGCCTCATTTATAGAAATATTTTCAACTCACTGGATTTCTTTTAAAATCTCTGGGAATGTATTTGAATTCCTGTAAATCTCTTGAATTCCCTTAAAATCTCTTTCAATCACTTTTATTATTTGAAATTTCCTTAAATATTTGAATTGCAGTGAAATTCTTGGAAATTCCTTGAAATCTTTCGCAGTTTTTGTAATATTGAAATACGGTGTTTGCTCAAAAGTCAAGCGCTCAATACTTCGACAACCTGACTTATTATTATTATTTTTAAAATTTTTATATTACCACAAGCCCTGGACCTGATGCTAAGGCTAAACGGACAGCACCTCTCGTAGATGTTAAAGTTATCGCCAATTTAGAACCTATGATATAATTCGGAGTGGAAGCGAAACGTTGACGAAGTTCCAATTCCAAAGCGTGTTTTTTTGCCAAAAGATCGCGGTAGACTTCACCTGGCTCTGAAATGTCCATCGTAGAACCCACTGCATATCCACGCACTTGAATTTCAAAGACAACAAATACGTTACTAAACATAAATGGCAGCACCGTTTTGAATAAATCATCAAACAGCAAAAAAATCTAGAATATGCATATAAAGATAATATATAAGTATAAGATTTTACTTCAGTATGCACCAATTAGTATATCTGGTAAGAAGAAGTGCATTGAAATGCATTAAAATGATTTCATATATGGCAAAAAATGATATTCATTTGATTTCAAAGTATTGTGAATTTGGTCGTGGAAGGAATCGCTCGGAATTGACTTTAGTGCACTTCGGGTCAAATAGAACTCTTATGGATTAAAATGTTGACAATTATACTTTACGGATGGAATCAAATTGACTTCAACATTCCTCCTCGCCTCACAGCATTAAACAGGATTAACATGCTTTCAGTTACTACCCACTTCAAAACTGTTAGAAATTTCTGTAGGAATTTTCAGAAACGCGTGACTAAAGCTTCATACAGTAACCATGTCTAAATATTACTAAACAGGAATGGAAATTTCAGAAATGACAACGCTTAGTCACATGTTTCAGAAAAAATATGTTACAATTTAGGAATGTTACAATGAGTCTAATAGAAAAACCTAGTAAGTGACACTTTTGCCACCGAGTTAAATTTTCGACATACGTGCAGGAAAAAATAACCTCTAGGAAAAATTTCACTCGCTAGTTTTCTCTGCTGGACAGCAACATTATATAAAATGTATGACCAAAGCCCATTTTTTATAACAATAAATTGTTTTTTTGCACATTTAATACACTGGGGTATATGATATAACCTAGATGCATATAGTCGACTGGGAAAAAAAAGTTCATATTGTCTTACTGCATTTAAATTGTTAAATTTAACTAGTCTTTTGTTTTTTATGGACTCAGCCACACACTGTACATAACACGACGAGAATACAGCAAGTCGAAATATTTCGCAACGAGATGCGTCTGCATAAGTGGACTCCTCGATCAAGCACGAGGTCACCGACGTTTTAAATTTTTCACAGAAAGTCATTTTTAAACTGATGGACTGTGTGTTTATATTAAAATTGATAAAAAAAAGTGTTTGCATCTATTTCTCATCGAACACATGCACACAAGCAAATCACGCCGAGCACTCGAGCACACAGCTTTGCCCTTCGAGAAGCGAGGAGTGCGCAAGTAGAAACTACGCACTTTTTTCTTTTATCATTTAAGATTGTCGGAAATTTCAAACATTTCTAACAGTGAACAGAATTAACATGTATTCATTTTTTGGCAGAAATCATCATGGGATTATACAGGATTAAAGTGAGACGCAAATAGTTGAGGTTCATATGAATTAAAACTGATTAAAACATTAACGGCAGAAAACGACAATTATTTTGATCCAAAAAGTTGTGATTTTGACCATATTTGAAATCTTTTTAATCTCATGTGAAAAAATCTTATGGCGGTTTGGTGTCAGGTTTGGCTCAGATCTGGCTTTATCTAGACTGTCCAGTCTGAAAGATCTGATCTGGCCCAGGTCTGGCGCTAGTCTTTCCCAGGTCTGACTTTATGTAGTTTGTCTAGTCTGGGAGGTCTGGTCTGGCTCAGGACTGGCACTGCTTAGCTCACAAAACAAAAAAAGTTCTATGTTCGATCAGCAACTTTTTTTGAGACATATTTCGAAAAAGTTACAGGGTGTCTAGAATGATCGGAAATAAGAAATTTACACTGAGAAAACAAGACTTCTTTTCATATTATCTTGACAGTCTGGTCTGGTTCAGTTTTGGAGCTGATCAGTTAAATACACTTAAAGTGAAAACATATTTTTTTCCAAGTCATTACAAAAATAAAGGAAGTTCAGCTAGCGGCTGACCGCCTCTAATTAGTGGCTGTTCAGCCCACAAATAGCGGCTGACCCGACGGTCTGGACAGGGACTAGTCGAAAAAGCTTTACACTTTTAGGGAGGCCCAGACAAAAATGAAAACCAGACAGTCTGGTCTGGACCGGGCAAGCGCACAGTGGGGCGAAATCGGAAATCGGGGTTCAAAATGACATTGAGAACGCAATTTTGCACCGATTTCTGTTATTTTTTTGAATAATTCAAAACTAAATTCTTAAAAAAATGGCGAAAGTAGATTTTTCATTTTTTTGTTCATTCAATTTTTATTTTGATGCAAGCAACGGAAAAAATGTCGATTTTTAAAATTTTATTTTTTATCTTCCAGATATTCCAGATTTAATGCGAATTGGTATGGGAAAGATAAAAAAAAGGTTAACTTGCATAGTTAATTGTTATAAAGAAATTGTGTTAACAAATAATCAAGACTAGGGGTTCTTCGCCTTTAATGAGTATTTCTGACCTGCAATCGCTAGCTTTCATCGTGAGAATGATACGTGGACATGCAAATTTAAGATTAAATGTTATTCGTTTATTTTATAAACAAATTATATGAATAAATGCACATTTTGGGCGATTTTAGGCGAAAAGAAACGTTTTTTTCTTCTATCTTTGCTAAAATTATATTGCCAATAAAGTTTTCTGGGAACCTTTTTCCCTCTAATCAATATTGTTTTATTTTCTAAATAATTTATATAAAAAAATGTACATTTTTTGTGTTTTTAAGCGGAAAGAAATCATTTTTTCTTCTGACCTTGCTGAAATTACATTGCCAATTATTTTTTCTGAAAAACAGTTTATAACCCGTCAATATTTGTTTATTTTATAAACAAATTATATAAAAAAATGCACATCTTAAACTATTTTAGGTGAGAGTAAACCATTTTTCTTCTGACCTTGCTAAAATTATATTGCCGTTGCCAATAATGTTTTCTGAAGAACGTGTTGCCGCCCATCAATATTTGCTTATTTCATAACCAAAAAAAAATATGTAAAAAATGTCAGTGTTATTGTGCGATGAATTTTGATTACAAAATGAAATCTATTAAATTTGTAACGGATGGTGTAAGCTAAGATAATTTTAGTAATTTGAAAACAAAGAGGAATCATGCAAATTACGTAGTAATATCTGAGGAGCATCAGGTTGTGTATCATGTGAACAGATGGCGCCACATGTTAAGTGCGCATGCACAATAATTAATACACTTGGTCACAGCTGATTTCTTTTCATTTCGTGTTGAATACTTAACTCGTAAGCAGCTTTGATTTGGGAATTCATGGTTGAAAGAAAAATTGAATGCTTTTTTTACAGCTTCTAAAATTTCAGGAATTCTTCTTTTTGCCTTTTTTGACATTTTTTTAGTCTTTATTTCAATATCTGTTCATTGAAAGTAAGTAATTAATTTGAAACAACTGTTTTTCTAATTCGTTGTTTATTTATCCTTTGAAATGGATACCATTGAGGTACCCATGAGGATATCATGTAATATTTCGATCGAAAATTTCAAGGAAAGTGATGCAGCCTTGTCTAACGCCATATTAAGTTATATCAGAATCAATCACATGATTGCAAAAGACAAAGTTGAAATGGTTCGAGAGAAAATAATGCGTTACTTCATCCCGGTATTTAAACGGAATTGGAAAACTTCTTTTAACAAGAAAGACATATTTGAAAAAAGACATGCAGTATGTTTACTTGAAAATTTCAAAATTACGCAAACCATGTTATAACCTGGTAGATGATCTCGGGAAGATTTCCAAGATAGTTCTAAGTCAACCAAAAGAAGGAAGGTGCAAGCTATCCAGGAGAATTAATCTTTGCCTGAAATTGAGCAGGCTTTCCTAAGTAATCTGAAAGATTCTGGAAAACACAAATTGGCAAATAAAATAATACAGCTTCTACGATATTCCGAGAAAACTGAGAATGAAACGAGTGTAATCAGATTTTTCCACAATGAAGTACTCGCACTGATCGAAGACGCTAAACTATCCCGACATCAGCACAAAATCATACGCCTCCATGCAAAAGCTAGGAATGCTGACATTTGTGTCCCATCTGCAGATCTACTGGAAGCGAAAAAAGAATGCTACCCTCCTAGTTCAGCGATTAACATAACTGGTCGAAGCGTTACGATTAAATTGCAAAAGCTGCTAGATCATACTGTAAAGCGTTTAATTAAGATTTCCAGCATTCAGTCATATATTTTGGAGAAGAGAATAAAATCTATCACACTTTTCCTCAAATATGGCTAAGATGGAACATTAGGCCAAGGCTCATATAAGCAGAAACTTCCAAATTATATGATATCGGACGAAAGCATCGTTATGGTCTCAATGCTACCAATTATGTTGGAGTCGGAGGGTAAGCACTTGGCCAAACCCTCAACCTGTTAATCCTCGCCCTCAAAATTAAAATGACGGAAATACTGCGCGGAGATTTTTCTGTGACTGTTTATAAAATAAATCAATATTGATGGGTGGACACTCAGAAAAAAGTTTCTTTTGCTCAAAGAAAATTTCTTTAAATCAAAGAAAAATATCTATTGGCTCTCAGTCAAACAAATTTTTCTTTGAATTAAAGAAATATTTGGGTCGCCTTTCTTTTGTTGATTCAACAGAATATTTTACTCTTTGAATGATAATTTTTCTTCAATTAAAAAAAAAATTCTTTGATCAAATGAAAATTTTCTTTAATTTAAAGAAAGGTTTCTTTAATTTTAAAAAAACTTTATTTTATTTTACGAAAGTATTTCTTTAATTCAAAGAAATTTATATTGTATTAAGCAAATAATTTATTAGGCTTAAAAGAATTATCAGTTTGAAATGAATATATATTTCTTTGTTCTGAACAAAAAATTTAGTTGAATAGCATACATTTTTTCTTTCCGTGCAATAATTTAACTAAATGTAAAAAGTAATTTATTTCCTAAGATGGAATAATTTATTCGTCTTAAAATTGTTTTGATAGAGCCGTAAATAATGTACATCTTTATTTTCTTATTTCCTAAAAGCAACTTAATTTTATTGGAAAAAAGCTATAGTTGCTATTGGGAAATCAGAATCTAAAGATGAATATTATTTATCGTCTCACAAAAAAAACTTCCCTGAACATTTTTCAGACGAATAAATTATTTTATTCAAAGAAATAAATTGCTTTTCACATTCAAATTAATGAATTGTTGTATATTTAAGATAAAGTACTTGATATAAACCTTCCCATAAAAATATTATGTTTGATAATGAAATTAAAAAGTGGATTTTTATCTTTCAATTAAATTATTTATTCATGTTTTCTTAATATTATACTTATGTCGACAAACGCCGAAACAGTTAAGCTACAAATCTTCTTTTTGGTTGACGCAATACATTTATGAAACACTGCTATTATATGCACTATATTGATTTTTAACGCTATATCGTAATAAGATCTGCATTTTTATATACCCCATACTAATTTACGTTTTGGACGCAAGTCGCTTTCTCTTCCCATTTTGTATTAAGAGCATTAACTGCTTTTTGCAAAAACAGCCATACCTGTTCACGTGGCTTAGGGTATACTGTGCGCGCAGCACGTAGAAACTCTTGAAGCAAACGTCGAGAGCAGCTAGGATATTTTGAAAACGATACCTCGTATCATCTATATTCACATAGATTATAGAATACAGTGACTTCCGATAATGTTGAGCCTACTGCAATAATAAATGGCTGAAGCTGGATGTCAAACTTGGCATATTTGTCTCGCAGTGTTCTCACCGACTTATCAATATCTTCAGGGGTCTGGAAATTCATATTTTATATTAGATTAATTATTTAATTTTATGCTGTACAATTTTTCCTTTTCGTGGAAAAATACTGTCGTAGATTTTCTTTTATTTCAAACAAATCGTTTATAGGTTCTTCTAGGTTTCAGCAGAATTGAGTTTTCGAATGTTTTAGGAAACATTTGAATTTTAAATACGAAAAGATGAATTTTCAACAAAAGTTGTTTTTCAACCAAAAAAGATGAAGTGTAAACCAAATAGTTTAATTTTCAACCAAACAGTTCAATTTATAACGAAATAGTTCAACTTTGAAGCAAAAGAGACGAATTTCTAACAAATAAGTCAAATTTGTTACCAACCAGTTGAATTTCCATCTACAAAGATAAACATACAACCAAATAATTAAATTCTCAACTAAAGAAGTTAAATTTTTAACAAAAAATAGAATAATTACATTTTCAATTGTAAAAGTTATTGTTCAACCAAAAACGATGAATTTTCAAACCAGGAAATCAAATTTACAACTAAGGACGACTTTTCAGTCAAGAAGTAAAAATGATTTCAACCAAATTGTGCAATTTTCAAAGACAAAAAGGCGAATTTTCTACAAAACAGTTAAATTTTCAAACCAAAAATATCAATTTTTATTAAAAATGAATTTTTAAACAAATTGGTTCAACTTTCAACCAAGTAATTGGTTTTTCCCCTAAAAATGATTACTTTTTGACAAAGTAGTTGACTTTTTACTGAAATAATTATATTTCGACCAAAATAGATGGATTCTAGAAGAAAAATATAATAGTAGACTTCTCAATTAAAAAGAAAAATAACGTTCAACGAAAAAAGAATAATTGAATTTTCAACAGAATAGTAGAATTTTAACGAAAGTAGATGAATTTTGAACAAAATGATTAAATGTGCACCTAAAAGAGATAAATACTGTACCAAAAATATGAGAGACTTTTATATTAAAGGGAATTAACTATTAACAAAAAAGAGCTGGAAGAGGGG
>CAKNXH010056329.1:7671-26513 GCA_932178445.1 Andricus quercusramuli
TGTCCTTCTTGTCCATTACGATCAGGTTGATGATATTTTTACAGATAATTCTGAAGCTTTTGATAAGGTCGACCATGCTTTCATAGTTAATAAGCTTTGCAAAATGGAAGTTCCTTGTAAGCTCTTGCTCCTAATGGCATTGTATCTTACTGATAGGAATCATATGGTTCATGGTGGCTACTTCCCTTTTCCGTTTGTGTCTCCATCTGGTGTTTCTCATGGTTACAATTTGGGACCACTTCTTTTTCTTATATTCATGAACGTTGTATCACTTTGAATTGGAATCATCTGCTTCATGAAGGTGATGTTAAAATGTATCCACCTATTGCGAATTTGCGAAACTAAATCTTCAAGCAAATTCAAATCATAGATGCTCCATTGACGGTATTGAATTGGAAAGGGTTAAGGTCTATAGAGATATAGCTACTTCACTAGATATTGTTTTGACTTTCAATTACTACATAAATGAGTTGGTTGCTGGTGCAAATAAAACACTTGGCTTTCTGTAATGAGCACGTAGACATTTCTAAACAACAAATCCACTTATGAGACTATTTTTCTCACTTGTTAGATCGAAAAACTTCAATCTATCATATGATCCACGCATATGAAAAAGCACATAGCTGTTGTTGAAAGCTGTCCAAGGCGTTTTCTTAAATACCTAGCATTTAAGGAGGACAATGTTTACTTTCTCCAGGGATCTGATCATCAGCAATAGGTTCCATATATGGGCTCTCGAAGATAGAAGTGTATTCGAAAATACTGAAACATCATTCAAAATTACTGATAGTCCATAAATACTTGAATGTTTTCTGATATATTTCTCATATGTACTCACATATGTTCTATTTTTCGAATTCTAAGAGTACCTCTCCGATTTTCAACATATGTTATTGCACAAACGAGTTCATGTTATTAAGAATCTTGAATTATTTTATATGTCTCTACGAAAATTGATGCACGTTTTGCATAATTTTTTTGAACACATGAACACAATGTAAAAGCCCAACAGTTGAGACGCCTTGCTTTCTTATTTTTCGAATAAATATGCAAAACATTTTTCTCGATTGGTCATTAAAAAAAGAAGTAACATAATAAATAATCTCTTAAACTGCTCTCGATACGCTACTGGTTGCAGGAAAAGGTGTGTCTTTCTTTAAATAAGAACCATCATCTATTATGTCTCAGTCATAGTTCGTGCTTAAACTGATTCGCATCTGTTCTTTGAGTTTCTTCAATAATTTCTTCAAAAATTCTGATTGGTTGCATACTCCGTGAATATGACTTTTAGTGGCTGTTTTGAGTCAGTTATTTTGCATTTTCTGGAAATTTTCGAAGCACATTTTTGAAATTAATTTCAATTCAAAAAATTATTGTTTTTAGAAGAGAATTGTAAATGAATCTTTAATGTCCGGAAAAATATAAGCTGTCTATCCATATGTATTTTTATTTGAGACAGCTTCACACCATACGAGATGTATGTTTTTTTTCTGAATTTATAAAAATTTTGTTTCTATAAATTGAGAAACGACTGGTGTTAAACTTCGAATTTTTGAAATTTGTTCTCAAGGTGATTTTTTGGTTTCATGATGCCTTCACATCGAATCGGTTTTTATAATTTAAACAAAAAATTCTGTAAGACAGTCAAATTTTTTTTCTGTGACATATATGTAATAATTATTCTCTTCTTAACTTTTTAACCATATGCACCAACAATTTAGTAAATCGGAATTTTCAAATAAGTAATTTTATTTCATGGTAACCTTTTTTGAATGTTTCTTAACATTATTTATGAAAAGAAATTTAAATGCAAATGTTTTTTTAATTTTGGGAAACAGTTTTTTTCTGAAACTTTTGTTACCGCACTATATTTTGTGAACAATTTTCGGTACCGGAAATTAAAAAATTATCGATACCGACGATACAATTTCTAGGAAAATTTTAAATAATTTATATTTCATTTTTAAAGATTAATTTTAGGTTTGAAAATTCTGAAATATGTCGAAGTTTTAAAAAGATTCAAAAATACTTTAAATCTTGAAAGGGTTTCAATTTTTGTTATAAAATATAAAATTTTTGAAGATTTTCAATAATTATGAAAGGTTTCAAGAGAATAAAAAGAAATATTTGAATGATGTTTTCTTTTGGAAGATGAATTTGAAGAGAAAATCAATAAAGATTAACAAATATTTCAGATGATTTTATAAAATTTCGGAAAAGAATGTAGAAGATTTTACAGCCAAATTTGGCAATTTTTCAAGATTACAAAATTTGAGTAAAAATTCGAGTCATTTTAAGACACGTTCAGAAGTTTTAGAAATATATACAAAAATAATTTCAAACTTAAAAAAATTTCAACAAATTGAAAAAAATATGCATTTTTTTAAAGATCTGCAACAAAAAATTGAGAAGCTTTCCGAAAATTTTGAAACGTTTCAAGGAAATCAAAAATTTTTTTAAAATTTCTGCGAAAATTTCGAATGATTTTTTATATTGAAAAATGAAATATTTTTAAAAGAAATTTACGAATATTTCGTAACATTTTTCAAGATTTCTGAAAATATGAGAAACAATCTGGAAGGTTTTTGAAAAATTTATGTAACTTTAAAAAGATTTCCAAAAATTTCATGAAAAATTCAAGTAATTTAAAAAAATTTTCAGAAGTTTAAGAAAGTTTCAAAAATAAGTGAAAATATTTTTAAAAAATGTCAACAAAGTCTAGATTTTCGAAGATTTTGAAATGAAATTTCAAAGCTTTCCAAGGATTTTGAAAAGTTTCAAGATAATAAAAAACATTTGCTCAAGGTTCATGGAAAATTGTACAAAATCCTTAAAAAATAATCTAGAAAATTTGAGAAATTTAATTTTAATTTGAGGCAATTTGAGGAATAATTTCCTAAAATTTATACAATATATATTTTTAAATTTCTTCCAACCGTTTACAAATCCTGAATATTTTTTGAACTGACTCGAATTTCTCTCCAAAAAGGTGAATTAGTCGCCAAAAAGATTAATATTCTACCACAAGTGACAAATTTCCAACAAAATACAGAAATTTTCAAACAAATAGTTGAATTTTCAACTGAAGAATATTAATCTTCAAACAAATATGATATAGTTGAGTTTTTATTTAAGAAATTAATTCTTAATGAAAAAACTCATTTTGAACCAAAGAGATCAATTATCTACCAAAAAGATTAATTTTTAATAAAATACATGAATTTTCAACTAATTAGTTGAATTTTGAACAAAAAGGAAAAAGTATTTTTGGAATATTGATTATTAATTTCATTAGTTGTGAAAAAAATCGCTCTAGCTCTGCTGGGATTCGAATTCTGTATTTTTTAGATTTCAGGTCTGATGCTCTAAGCAGGTTAGAGCATCAGACTGGAGTTCAAATCCCAGCAAAGCTAGAGAGATTTTTTTTACAGCTGAGTTGTGAAATAAGTTGTGAAAAAAATCTCTCTAGCTCCGCTGGGATTCGAACTCCAGTTCATTCAGGATTCCGGTCTGATGCTCTAATTAGGTCAGAGTATCAGACTGGAGTTTGAATCTCAGCGGAGCTAGAGAGATTTTTTTCACAACTTGTGAAAAAAATGTTATGGTTTTTAACCGGCGAAATACAATAAATGATATAATGTTAATGTTTTATGTCTACATGGCCTCAAATCAATATTTCTTTAATATCGATTATTAATTTTATGAGTTGTGAAAAAAATCTCTCTAGCTCCGCTGGAATTCGAACTCCAGTTCATTAAGGTTTCCGGTCTGATGCTCTAAATAGGTCAGAGCATCAGACTTCAGTTTAAATCTCAGCGGAGCTAGAGAGATTTTTTTCACAACTTGTGAAAAAATTTTTTATGGTTTTTGACCAGCGAAATACAATAAATGATATAATGTTAATGTTTTATGTCTACATGGTCTTAAATCAATATTTCTTTAATATCGATTATTAATTTTATGAGTTGTGAAAAAAATCTCTCTAGCTCCGCTGGAATTCGAACTCCAGTCTGATGCTCGTAGCTGGTTAGACTAGAGCATCAGACCAGAAATCTGAAAGACCTGGAGTTCAAATCCCAGCGGAGCTAGAGAGATTTTTTTCGCTAGTTGTGAAATAAATCTCTCTAGCTCCGTTGGGATTCGAACTTCAGCCTGATGCTCTAAACTGGTTAGAGCATCAGACCGGAAATCTGAAAGACCTGGAGTTCGAATCCCAGCGTAGCTAAAGAGATTTTTTTCACGAGTTATGAAAAAAATCTCTCATACCTGGTTAGAGCATCAGACCGGAAATGTGAAAGAATCTGGATAAAAAACATAAAATCAATTAATAAAAAGGAGAAAGATTTTTCAACTAAAATGATGAATCATCAGCCAAGAAAATTAATTTTTAACCAAGTAGTTCCACTTAGTAGATTCTTTTCTTAAGAGTATTTAGTATTTTATTAGTATTAATTTAATATTCTAGTATCAGAAAAATTATATTTGTATAACCATAAAAAAATCATAAACAATGAATCATTAAAAATGTTTCCCTCTTGGCAAAAGACCATTGTAGCTCATCTTCTCAAGTATCGTTGAAAGCAAACTCTGAGAGGATCCTTTTTATGAAAGTCCATGATTAAGGAAAATAAACGGTCGATTATACGTGGTCAGGTGAAAAAGTGCTGGTTAACTTTTTTCCCTCTGTGTATGCCTGAACGGATAAAAATGAAAAACCATGATGGACCTTGTCACGATGAAAAATGATCTTGCTCCTTCAGTCTCTGCCTACACTCGTGACCGGCTCGTTTCATCGAGATTTTTTGATGAATTTTTTTGATAGTCATCTCTAAGAGGACGACTCACCTGGCTTAGAAATTGGTTTCCCTAATTGGATTTGTAATATTTTACTGAAAATTAAGCATGAATGAAATAAACTTCTTTTTCTCTCAATTCCATCATATATCAAGGTATTGTGTATTATCGAAATTTCAAATCATTGCCATCAGGGACAGTACTTAAATTACGTAACAGCTCAAGGGGAAGGGAGGGGTTTTAATTTTTATTTTAAATTGTTTTATTCAGCTTAAAAGAAAAATCTGGGTTCAAAATGTTACAAATGTAATATTCTTTTCTTTAAATATTAATGGGCAGAGAAAATTTTTCATAGAAAATTTACCTTTCGAGGAAAATTCATATTTTGGTGTTGAAAAATCAATTAAAATGTTTTTTGGATAAAAATCCAACTATTTTTTTTGAAAATGCACCTTTTTGCTTTGATAATTCATCTCCTTTAGTAGAAATTTCATGTTTCTTGGATGAAAATGCAACCGTTTGGTTGAAAATTCAATAATTTTGTTGAAAAGTCATCCTTTTCGGTCGAAATTTCAACTGTTTTGTTGAAAAATTACCTGAAATCTTTTTTGGATGAAAATTTGACTATTTTTTGAAAATTTATCTTTTTTATTCGAAAATTCATCTATCTGAATGAAAAATGTAAAATGTTTAAATCTAACTAGTATGCATTCCCATGACGTCATGCTAGAATACTCAATTCAAAACAACCAGGGCTCTCCGCTATTCGGGCCTCTTTTCAAGGCCATAATGTCACGGCCCATTCACGGTTTTTCTGCAAATTATAGAAAAATTCTGAAGGATTTTAAGGGATTTCAAAGCTTTTTAGGGTTTTTAAACAGATTTAAAGAATTTCAAAAAATTTGAAAAGATCTGTTCGGTTGGAAATTCATAACATTTGTTAAAAAGTCATCCTTTTTGGTACAAAAATCTACTATTTCTTGGAAAATGTACCTTTTGAGAAAAATTTACATCAAGTTCACATAGATTTTATGGGATTTTACCAAATTTGAGGGATTTTATCATTTTCCAGGATTTCAAATTTTTTTAAGAGTTTAGGGTATTTTGAATGATTCTAAGAAATTTAAGGAGATTTACTATTTTTACGGGGTTTTAAAGAACTTTGTGGGATTTCAGAAAATTCTGAAGGATTTTAAGGGATTTCAAAGCTTTTAGGGTATTTAAACAGATTTCAAAAATTTCAAAAAATGTGAAAATATTCTAAATAGTTGAACAAGATTTACAATTTAAATGTCTTTTCAAAAAATGTTGGAGGATTTTAGAATTCCTTTTAGAAATTCTTTTTTTTTAAATTTAAAGTAGAAATTTAATATTTCTTGAATAATAATGCAACCGTTTGGTTGAAAATTGAATACATTTGTTGAAAAGTCATCCTTTTTAGTTCAAAAATCTACTTTTTTGTCGAAAATTCAACTCTGTCGTAGAAAATTTACCTTTGAGAACAATTCACATTTTGTGTTGAAAAATCAACTAAAATCTTTTTTGGATGAAAATTTGACTATTTTTTTTGAAAATTCATCTTTTTTATTCGAAAATTCATCTATCTGAATGAAAAATGATAAATTATAGCATGACGTCATGGGAAAAATTCCCATGACGTCATGCTATAATTTAAGGGATTTCAAAGCTTTTAGGGTACTTAAACAGATTTCAAGAATTTCAAAAAATTTGAAAAGATTCTAAATAGTTGAACGAGATTCAAAATTGTTAATGTGTTTTCAAAGAATTTTGTAGGATTTTAAAATTTCTTTTAAAAATCCTTTTTTTAAAATTTAAAGTAGAAAATTCATATTTCTTGAATAAAAATGCAATCGTTTGGTTGAAAATTAAACAATTTTTCAATAAAAATTCAACTGTCATTATTGAAAATTCGTCTTGGTTAATTGAAAATTTAACTGCGTGGGTAAAAGTTGAACTATTCTGTTGAAATTTTTCTAATTTTTCTTTTTGGTTGAAAATTTAACTATTTTTTTGAAAATTAATTTTTTTTGCTGAAAATTCATATTTTTTTGGTTGATTATTCAATTTTTGTACAGAAAATTCATCTTTTGGTTCAAGGTTCAACAATTTAGGTAAGATTTTTTTTCTTTTATTTCTGAAAAATCTTTATTTCTTGAAAATTCGTCTTTCAGTCATGACAATTTACAATTCTGCTTTCAAATTTGAAAACTGAGCTTTCTAAGAAATTTCCAAGATTTTTTTTTTGTAGTTGAAGATTCATAATTCTAGTTGAAAATCCATCTCTTTGGTTGGAAATTAATTTTTTTAACTGAAAATTTAACGATTTCATTTGCAGTTGTACATTTGTTCTGTTTTGGTTGAAAATTCAACTATTTCTTGAAACTTTATATATGTACTTTGTTGAAAATTCAACGCTTTCTAAAACGTTTTCTTTTGGTCATAGGAAACTCTAAATCTTCCAGAATTTGGTGTTGGAACTAGGTAAATCTAAAAGAAGTTTTTTAGAGAGAAAAAAATTAATTTCCACAGCCATAGAGATTTATAGCTCAATGTGTGCATTAAAAATTTGTCTTACACCTTGAAATTGAAAATTTGCTAAAAAATTCTTTATTTTAAAAACACAGTGAAGTCTCGCTTATTTTAAGGGCCGCGAAACGTAAAGATACGATAATTTTTAGGATAAAGGGGCCCCCACCTTTGCTGCTAGTCGTCAGGTTATAATTTGTCAAGCAACGTTCATTGGCTCCCCCGGCCTTGTATCGATGCGCGCGCTGGAAGCAACTTGTTCAACTGCGGATTTGCCGATAAGCACAGGCCTATTTGAAATCAATAAATACTATCAATAAAAATACAGATTAATGTTTAAAAGAAATTTTCTATTTAAAAAAATTAATTAAGTTGAATCTGAGAAATATCTAATTTCTTTAAATAATGTATTATGAATGAAGTTTATGTTTTGTGATTTTAAATAGACCCGCGCTTTTCGGCACATGCGCACTTTAAAAAGTCACTGCCCGTACGACGTGAAAAAATTTAACAATACTTTGGAAGAGTACATTTTGTCAACTAAAAATCAATATAAAAGAATCAAAATGACTCAAATATTTCGTGGAATAATGAGTATTGTAGCATGACGTCACGGTCATGCAAGGATGGGTGGAAATGTCAGGAAGGTTTGCATAGTTTTTGACATGAGACTGCAACTGCAATATACGCCTTTTTGGAGAAAATAAGATTCTAACCGATGTAGTACATTGACTTGAAATTTTGGATATTTTTGTTTCTTTAGTGACACTGAAAGATCAGTAATCGACTAAAGAGTGGAACGTAGCTGAAAAAATACATTCTACACTTGACAGATAATACTATTCGTACATTTATGACTCGCTCTTACGTTTAGAATATTTTCTCCAAAAACTCGTATGCATTCCCATGACGTCATGCTAGAATACTCAATTCAAACCAAGCAGGGCTTTCTGTTCTTCGGGCAATTTAGATAATAGAAAGTTGAGGATAAAATTTTTTGTTGACAGATGTATCCGTGAGCCTTTGTATCTTGAATTTCTCATCTCTCTTTGTCACCTAAAACTGTCAAAACAAGAATCTCCTGCCTCTCGCAGAGTGTCTGCTTGATTTCTCAACCGGAACCGCGGCGTCGCGCCGCGTGGCGAATGGACGGACGCTTTAATTGAATGCTTTGTTCGGTGGGTTTTTACGAATGGGAGGACTGTTTCTTATGGGTCGCGATCGCGGAAGGAATGTCCCGCCATTCCCGTGCAGATCGGCCCGGGAACGCAGAAGGCATCCTTATCCTCTGATCTCTAATTAAAAGATTTCTTATTCCACTCTCCACGCGACCGGGCTCGGGTGTGCATCCTCCAGCATCCGTGTTCTAAATACCGGGAACAAATTACAATGCCTAACTTAATTGCTAACGATTTCAGATAATTAACAATCGGTATTAATTGCATAACGTACTTCATGAACTCTCTCCCAACGATACTAGAGCAAATCGTGAACTTTTGCCTCATCTTTTACTTGAAATCGATTTTCGGGTACCAAGGGAGTTGCAAGAAACCAGAATCTATCTGAATTCAAAAGGAACTTTTGATTCACAAAAAAATACACTGGGATCCCGCTTTACCGAATACCGGATAAGGTGGTCCAAGGGGGCGAGAGAGAGGCGCTTACAAGGTCAGCGGAGTTGCGCAGTTAACGGTTCAGCACTATATGAAGCAAGAAGCAAAAAGGAAAAGAAGAACGGTTTGGAGAGTCCCGATTTATGGTGAAGGGTAACCCCGAAACGCCCGGTAAAGCGGGACCCTAGTGTAGTTAGTTTAGGAAACATAGTCCAGATGTAGGCTTCGGAAGCTACGACCAGGATCGTTCCCGGAAGGGCAAAAAATAATTCTTAACACAAAATAAAATTCATTAAATTCAATTTATTCAGAAAAAAAAGATCTGCTCCTTTCACTCCGCTGGGATTTGAACACCAGATCAACTGATTTCCGTTCAGGTGCTTTAACCAATTAAGCTACTAGAGAGATAAAATTTTCCAAGGAATCTGTATTATCATTAGAGAATAACAGAAAATATTGAACGACTTTTCAGACTCGATCTCTCCAGTAGCTTAATGGGAAAACACCTGACCGGAAATCAGTTCCGTGGTTCGATTCCCGGCGGAGGGGAAGAAGATCTTTTTTCAGAAAAAAATTATTTAAAATCATTTTTCTTCCATAGCTCCATCTAGTCTGAAAAGACGTTAAATATTTTGTTGTTCTCTAATGATAATAAAGATTCCTTGAAAACTTTTGGTAAATGCTTTATATGGTTGACTCAACAACAAAAGTTGGTTGGGTCAATACATTATTTTGTCGAATCAATAAAAATTTAATTAAACCAAATTTTCATCCATATTGAAGAAAACAGTTTTTTTTTGCTTCAAGAAAATTTTTTTATAGTGTATAAAAAAAAATAAAAATAAGTCAGGAAAACGGATATGCCTCTTAGCAGAGCGGAAGTGCTATTGGATATGTACGGACACGTCGAGGGAGGAATCTCTCGTGCCTACACGATGTAAGTTCTCAGCAATTAGCGCTCCGTACTCTATTACAGTGCTTAACAAGAAAATGTGCAAACATTTCTAAAGAAGGAAATAAATCTTCAAGTTAATTTTTCAGTTAATTAATTAATTTTCAAACAAATGAAATAAATTGTCAATGCTATAGTTAACTTTTTAGAAGACAGATGAATTCACAGCCACAACCAAAAAAAAAATATTTGTTTGGTTTCTTGAGGTCATACCATACTTACCATATGCTTTTGGGGTCTCTGAATCCGAATCTGAGGTCCAAAAAACCTAGCACGTCAGGGTTCTAAGATAACCTGAAAAAACCTCATAAAAAATCTTTTTTCGGTTCTGGAGGTCACACCATGCTTACTATATGTTTTTCGGGTCGCTGAATCCGAATCCGAGGTAAAAATGATACAGAACGTCAGGGTTCTGAGATAACCTCAAAAGCCTCATAAAAAATCTGTTTTGGGTCAGAAGGTCTGACCATGTTTGCTATATATTTTTGGGGTCGCTGAGTTAAAATCCGAGGTACGGAAACACCCAGCACGTCAGGCTGCTGAGATAACATCAAAAAACCTCATAAAAAATCTTTTTTGGATCTGGAGGTCACACCATGGTGGTCACATATGGTTTTGAGGTCGCTGGATCCGAATCCGAGGTCCAGAAAAACCCAGCACGTCCGGATTATGTGATAACCTCAAAAAAACCTAATGAAAAATCTTTTTTCGGGTCTGGAGGTCACACCATGCTTACTGTAAGTTTTTGAGGTCGCTGGATCCGAATCCAAGGTCCGAAAACCCGCAGCACGTCAGGGTTCTGAGATAACCTCGAAAAACCTCTTAAAAAATATTTTTCGGGTCAAAAGGTCTGACCATGTTTGCTATATGTTTTTGGGGTCGCTGGATCCGAATCCGAGGTCCGAAAACCCGCAACGCGTCAGGGTTATGAGATAGACTCAAAAAACCTCATAATTTTTTTTTTGAGTCAGGGGGTCAGACCTTGTTTATTATGTTTTTGGGGTCGCTGGAAAAATCGTCTCCTCTTCACGACCCTGACTCGCTGGAGTTTCTTGGACCTCGGATTTGGATTCAGTGACCCCAAAAACATATAGTAAATATGGTCCGATCTCCAGACCAAGACAAAGATATTTCATTAGGTTTTTTTAAGTTTATATCCGTACTCTGACTTTTTGGGATTTTGGACCTTAGATTCGGATTCAGCGACCCCAGAAACATATAATAAACATGGTCTGACACCCGGGTTTGAGAAAATAAAATTGTATGAGGTTTTATGAGGTTACGTCAGAACCCTGACGTGATAGGGTTTTTTGGACCTCGGATTTGGATTCAGCGACCCCCAAAACATATAGTAAACATGGTCCAATCTCCAGGCCCAGAAAAATATATTTCAGCAGGTTTTGTGAGGTTATATCCGAACCCTGACTTTCTGGGATTTTCGGACCTTAGATTCGGATTCAGCGACCCCAAAAACATATAGTAAAGATGTTCTGACCTCCAGACCCGGAGAAAGATTTTTCGCGGATAGACAAGGATAGGGTGACGGATAGATAATTGTGTATTAGAAAGGATAGACAATTATATCTGTAGAGAAAGTATTAAAGAGGATAAGTAATGATTGGCTCGGATAGGTATTCTATCCGCGATAGTGAAAAAGGAATCTCAAAGTAGGTCGCGAAAAGAAACGGATAGGGTGACGGATAGAAAAAATCATGGATTCGAACGGATAGGAAATATATTTTTAGGGGATCGGATTAAAGAGGATAAGTAATGATTGGCACGGATTAAAATTCTATCCGTGTTGCATAATGAGAAAAATCAAGTAGGTCGCGGATAGATAAGGATAGGCTGACGGATAGAACATTATGGATTAGAACGGATAGCCAATTCTTTCTGTGGAAAAATGATTCATGAAGATAAGCATTGATTGACATGGATAAGTATCGTATCCTTGCTTGGTAACAAGGAAAGTCTAAGTAGGTCGCGGATAGAAAAGGATAGGTTGCTAGATAGAAAATTATGAATTGAAATGAATAGGGAATCTAAATATATGGCCTATCCGTTCCAATGAATAATTTTTCTAATTTATATTGTGTAGACGGATTAAAGAGGATAAGTCATGATTGGGACGGATAAGTATTCTATCCGTGATAGTGAACAAGGAATGTCAAAGTAGGTCGAGGATAGAAAAGGATAGGGTGACGGATGGAAAATCATGGAGTGGAACGGATAAGCAATATGTTTTGTGAAAAACGGATTAAACGGGATAGGTAATGATTGGCACGGATGAGTATCCTATCCGTGATAGATATTAAGGAATGTCAAAGAAGGTCTCGGATAGACGAGAATAGTGTTTCGGATAGACGAGGATAGTGTTGCGGATAGAGATTCTTAGATTAGAACGGCAAGAGAATACATTTTTTAGAAATAGGATTGAAGAGGATAAGCATTGATTAAAACGGATAAATTTTCAATCTTCGATAGGCGACGGGATCAAATCCAAGTAGTTGGCGGATATATAAGGATAGAGGAGCGGATAAAAACTGAAGATAATACAGATTCCTAGTAAAAAAAACTGAAGGATTGAAACGTATAAGTATGAAAACGGATAGTAATGCACAAAAACGGATACAGAAGGATTAAAATGGATAGCTACACCGGATAAGATTATTATTCAAACGGATAGATGGATATCCAACGGATACAAACGGATTGAATAGTATAAAAACGTATTCAAAAGGATACTTGTGGATAAATGACGGATTAAAACGGATAAGGTTTCAATCCGTTTACTTCCGGCAGGGCAAAAATCGGTATTCAAATGAAATTACGAATTGACTCAATTTTTTATTGACCTTGAAAATTATTTTTAGGTGATTGGTGTCTATGTGACCATTGTCTCCCAAAACAATGGCGTCGTGTGGCATTGTGTCTTTACAGCTCGCGTCTTTTTGCTCTTCTTCAATGAAGACGAGACCCGTCTGTCTTATGAATGCGATTTGGTGGAAAGTTAATTTGACAAAAGACGCTCTTCTTTTTTTTTATTCTCTATCCTGCTCGGAATCTTGATTCACAGTGTGAATTAATTTTCAATTCATAACTCCATATCAGTGATGCCAATACTGACGCCTTCTGCTACTGCGCTTGCGTTCGAGCAGCGCACTGGTTGGCCGCAGCTGGCGCGCAATTCAAAATTGGAATAAAAACAATTCTTGTAAATTAAATAAATAATTATTGAAAAACGCACAAGAATGTATATAAATGGTACAACTTCTGATTTTAGACTTCTGAAGTTAAATCTTTAGTGAAATGTAAGTTATTCTTTGGAAGTCAAAGAAATTAAATTGTTATTCAAAAAATATATGTCTTATAAATTTTTATTTGTCTAAAATCAGAAGTTGTACAATTTATATACACTCTTGTGCATTTTTCAATAATTATTAATTTAAATTACAAGAATTGTTTTTAATTACAATTTTGAATTGCGCGCCAACTGCGGCCAACTAGTGCGCGGCCCGAACGCAAGCGCAGTAGCAAAAGGCGCCAGTATTGGCACCAGTGCTCCATATAGTCTGAAAAGATGTTAAAAAAATTCTGTTATTCTCTGATGATAATACAGATTCCTTAAAAAATTTGATAACACCTGGCAAAATAATGTGTGTATTTCTGAAAAAAGTTTCTTCACTTGATCTCTCTAGTAGCTTAATGGGAAAGCACCCGCCCGGCAATCGGAAGTTCTGTGGTTCGATTCCCAGCGGATCGAAAGGAGATAATTTTTCAGAAAAAAAATAGATTAAATTATTTTTTCAATTTATAACTCCCTCTAGTCTGAAAAGACGTTAAATTTTTTTTTTCTGATAATACAGATTCCTTGAAATATTATGTGAATACTAAAATACTCAACTGAATTTGCTCTGCGCTGAAGGCAATATGGAATAAATTAATAATTAACATATTTTTTCTGTTTGCAGATGCTTGACCGGAATGGCAGAAAAGGTGCGCGAGGCGTCTGCTCGTGGCGATGCCACGCGTCTCGCACGCCTTCTCGACGATGGCGTCAAGCCACTTCCGGATGAGGTGAGAATTTTTTTTTTTCAGGGACTGAAACTGCGTGCAACTCTTATAGCTAAGGCTGCCATATTTACTTTAAATTTTCAAGTTTTTTTTTAATTTAATTTTTTCAAGTATCTGAATGGCGCATAAAAAAATAATAGAGTGAAAACTAAATGACCCTTTTTCTCATTCCTCGTAAAATGTTTAGATAATTTTTTTTATTTCACTCTCTCGCAAAAAAACTTGATAAAATGAAGCAAAATTAAGTAATATTAATTAAATTTTCGATTTTTCCTTATTTAATTTAATTATTCAAATTCAGAAACTTCTAATCTTGAATTTCATGAACAATAAAATTGAATTTTGAAAAAAATGGTTAAAAAATTAATAAAAATAAAATGAGCTTCACAAAGATTGAAATTAATTTGTAATGGACCAAATTTAAAGGATTCTAATTAAAAAATTCCAAACCTAAAGGTGTCCAATTTAAAAATTTGAAACATTATTTTATTCAAATTTTAAACTAAAAAAATTTTAAACGATCAAATTCTGGAATCTTTCAAAGATTTCAATCCAATTGTATCCAATTTTGAAGGGTTTCATTTTTAAAATTTCAGATTTTAAATAAAAATTGTCAAAATTCAAAGGATTCTAATAAAAGCATTTTTAATTTAAATACTTTCAATTTCAAATATCAAACTTTTTTGAATTAAAATTTCTAACCATATATATTAAGAAGGATTACAATTTGGAATCTCTCTAGTTTTTTTAAAATTCGAATCAAAAGAGATAAAATAAAATTAGCAAAATAAAATTTTCGAAAATAAGAAATTCAAATTCCAAATTTTTAAAATTTAAAGGTATAAATGTGAAATTGTCTAAAGTTAAAAGTTGAAATCTTCCACATAATTTTAATTGAAAATTCATTCCTTTGGTCGAAAAATGAACTATTTGGTGAGAATTCAGTTTTTCTTTGGCTGAAAAATAATTTCTTTTTGAATGGAAATGTGACTATTTCAGTTAAATATTTCATCAATTTAGTTAAAAACTCATCTCTTTCATTTAACACAATTTTTTTCAACTCAAAATGTAGCTATTCAATTTTGGGTTGCAAAATTATATTTTTCGTTTGAAAATTCGCTTTTTTTTTGTAGAAATTAATCTTCTTTGGAAAATTCATTCATTCCAGATAAAGATTCATCATTTGGGTTAAAAATTCATCTTTTTGGTTTAAAATTCAACTATTCCAGTTCAAAATTCATCATTTTACTTTTAAAAAATTCATCACTTTGTTGGAAAATGTAACTATTTTTTGAGAAATTAATTTCTTTTATTGAAAGTTATTTTTTTTTGAACTAAAAATGTTAATATTCAAATGGAATATTTCTTAATATAAGTTAAAAATTAATATTTTTGGATGAACTTTAATTTTTTAACCGATAATCCAACTACTCCATTTTTGAAAAATTTAATTTGTTGAAAATTATTTTTTTTCTGCGACTGAAAATTATTTTTTTTAAACTGAAATTTCAACTATCCCAGTTGAATATACCATCATTCTAGTTAAAAATTCATCTCTTTCGTTAAATATCAATTTTTTAACTAAAAATTTGACTATTCAATTCTTTGTTGAAAAATTATCTTTTTTCATTAAAAATTCGTCTCTTTTGGTAGAAATTAATCTTCTCGATTGAAGTTTCATTTTTTTAGTTGGAAATTTAACTATTTAATTCAAAGATTCATCATTTTAATTGATAATTCATCATTTTAGTTGAAAATTAATTTATTTTGTTAAAACTTATTTTTTTTCAACTCAAAACGTAACTATTTATTTTTTTGGATGATTATTTATATTTTTTAGTTGAAAAATCAAGAATTTTTCGGAAATTCGTCTTTTTTGGCAGAAATTAATTTTATTGGTTCAAAATTAGATTTTTGGATGAAAACTTAATTATTCCAGTCAAAGATTGATCTTTTTAGTTGAAAATTTATCTTTTTGGTTCAAAATTCAACTATTCCAGTTGAAGATTCTTCGTTTTACTGGAAAATTCATCAGTTTGGTTGAAAATTAATTTTTTCAAATGCAAATTTGCCTGTTTCACTTTGAGTTCAAAATTGCAATATAACTTTTAAAAACGTAAAATTATAGAAAATCGTAGTGAACATTTTTTCAAAAAATAATTTATTTATAAAATTTTTGTTTTTTAATCATATAATATTGAAACTTTTTTAACTAATGTTACTATATGAAACTTAGGCGATCTCAATAATTTTCCTGTCATTGACGAGCACCAGGAACGTCAAATAGAAAAAATGGCGATTTTTTTCGTCATATTTGTTTATTTATAAAAAAATTAGAAACCTAATTCAAAAGCCAAGCTCAACATCTCTCTTAGAAATCTTATCAGCTTTTTTTAAAAATTTTTTTGGTCCAAATCGGTCAATATTTGTGGGCTGTATGTCATTTTGAACCAAAAAAGTAATTTTTTTTATACTGTGCGGGGCATAGTAGGGCAAAAAAAAACGTTCGTGGACAAATTGATTTTCAGAAAAAAATTATTATCCGATTTCAACTTTTTCTATTTAAATGAAAGCTAATGAAATTTCGCACCGAACCGTCATGGGCAATTTTTAATTTTTTTAAGTATACCGGTTTTTAAAAATTAAGTAATGCATTATTTGACTATTTTTCAGCATTTAAACTTGTTTGTTTTTTAGTCACTCTTAATAACAAATTTTAAAACTTTTTTTTTTATAATTGGATAACGATCCACTATTTTCATTTTATTAAAAATTTAATTAACGTAGCCATTCTACTGATTCGTCGAAACTTGATGTGATACACTTAAATCCCGAAAAAAATTTGTTTACTACGTTGTTAATAAAAAAAAAGTGGATCGTTATCGAACTATTGAAAAAAGTTTTTTAATGTGTTATTAACAGTTGATTACAAAAAAAACAAGGGATTAGATTGCCTTTGCCCAAGGTTGGCGTTGCACAGTGTAAGCATTAGATGAGAAAATGTTCAATAAAATTTTGTTGTTGTAATTGTTCAGGCTTATATTTTCAACCGATTTTGATTTGTTTTCAATTATTTTGTTGTACGAATTAAACATTTTCCTCGCTGTATTAAATCTATTTCTTCTATTTAGGTTTTTATAAATTTTAGAATTACCCGCGCTTTCTGAGGGTCTGATGTTGACCAATCAGAACGTGGCATGAAACAACGCCAGCGCCCTCAGTCGTTCGTGCTGCTTTCGTTCTTTTGGAGGACGCGTAAATGGAGTAAACCACGTCAATCGCGCAAAAAGTAAAACTGCAAGTGAATAATAGTGCTTTTCAATGAAGACCGTCAAACTTATCTTTTTACAATACTTTCACGATGTTTTTCGAAAAAGCAGCTTGTCATAAGGATGGCAGAAGAAGAATTTGTCGACAATTTCATTCTTACATCTCATCAAAAAAAACTAACTTCCGCCTTTAGAAACGAAGTAAAGTTTACTCTTCAATGAAATAAAATGTATAGGGATCTAATCTATCTTTCGATGGCGCTGATTCACCGAAAAATTGCGGCGACCGTGGCAAAAGTGAGGTGAGCAAAGGTTGAAATCCATTGAAAACAATGCAAAGTAAAGTAAAATTATCAGATACTTCTATAAGTCGTACACATTTTGAACAATTTTTTTACCTAACATAAATTTGTTCTAAATCGCTAACAATGTTTTGAAAATGCATATGACTTATGACAGCATTTATAATTTTAAGTTATATTGTATTGTTTCCAATGGTTTTCGAGCTTTGCTCACCTTACTTTTGCCAGGGTCGCCGCAATTTTCGGTGGCGGCAGCACTATCGGAAAGATAGATCAGGTCCCTATAACTTCATCACGTAAACAAAATGCCTTATTAATATAATATTAATGAAAAAGTCTCTTTTCAAGTCAATTAGGCATAATTGGGCGTTGATACAAGAACAATACAATTTTTAACAACAACAAAAATTAATTCTAAACCAAAAATATAATGGTTTTGTTATTTCAACCAAAACGAATTAATTTTCAAACAAACAGTTGTATTTTTAACCAATAAAGACGTAACTTCTGCAAAAAGAGATTAATTTTCACATCAAAGACGAGTTTCCTAACAAAACCGTTGAATTTTCAACCAAAAAAAATGACAACAAAATTGTTAAATTTTCAACAAAACAGTAGAATTTTCAACCAGAAAAAAATGATTCTCAACCAAATATATAATAGTTGACATTTAAACAAAGAATTTAATTTTAAATGAAAAAGATGTTACATTTAATTAAATTTTACTAAAATTAATTAAATTTAACTAAAAAGCAAGGTAGTTGAACATTCAACCAAAAAGATTAATTTTTTAACGAACAATTTCATTTTTAACCAAAAAAAGATCGAATGGCTGCCAAAAAGGATGAATTTGTAACCCAAAATGACAAATTTTCCAACAAAATAGTTGAATTTTCAACAAAATAATATAATTTTTACAGAAAAAAATTAATTTTATACCAAAAATATTATGGTTAATATTTCAACCAACAAGTTTGTTTTTGAATAAAAACCAGTTCAAATTAACAAACAAATTATCAGCAAAGTAGTTGAATCTTCAACCAAAACAGATTAATTTTTAAAAACAAAAAGTTGCATTTTTAACTTAAAAATATCGAATTTCTGCTAAAAGGAAATGAATTTGCAACCCAAAATGATAAATTATCTAACAAAATAGTTGAATTTTCAACAAAATGATACAATTTTTAACAGAAAAAAAATTAATTTTGAACCAAAAATATTATGGTTAATGTTTCCACCAACAAATTTAATTTTCAATAGAAAACAGTTCAAATTAATACAAATTATCAGC
>CAKNXH010056330.1:0-22130 GCA_932178445.1 Andricus quercusramuli
TTAATGTTTTCATTCTTCGCTTCATATTTTTACAAATGTCATTGTTTTTGTTGTCAAATTAACGTCGCATTCCAGGGCTCCACTTGTGTCGTTCACTGTTAGAAATTTTCGGAAAATTCCGACACATTTAAGAAACTAAAGTAACTGAAATTGATAAAATTATGTTACTGAAAACGCAATTCAGTAACTTTCACATTAAATTTACTAAATTTTAATTGAACTTCAGAAACGGTATCTGAAAATTATAAATAGTTTCGTAAAATTCCTAAATGCTAACAGAAATATTAGTTATCGTAACCGAAACAAGTGCGCGGTTGCATGCGCACTCCTCGCTTCACGATCCACCTCGGTCGCGTTCATAGCAGACAGAGTTAGCATAGTGAATTATAGTGAAGTGACACATCAATTCAAAAATTCATCGGTATAACGGGCTAAGTCCCGAGATATTACCCGACTTAAAGTTGAGATACAAAATGGTAAGACAGCTATTCATTAGGATTAAATAGTATTACTTGTAATTTAAATTACGCCCTCTTGTATATAAGTAGGTTATGTTTGCACACTAGCTATTCGTCTGCCTTGTAATTTTTTCTGCCTGATTTGAAATGGATTCGGTTCATACACATTTTTTAATGTAGAAATATTGCATCTTTCTTGGACAGAAATGAAACTGTTTTGTTCAAAATTCAACTATTTCCTAAAAAATGTACTTTTTGTTTGAAATTAGTATTTTTCTGTAGAAAAGTCTATTGAAATCCTTTTGGAATTTTCATTTTTCTTGTACATAAATGCAACTGTTTGAAAATTTAACAATCTCGTTAAAAAGTCATAGTATTGGTTAAAAATTCGACTATTTAGCAGAAAATTAGCTAATAGATTTCACAATTTTGTTGAAAAGTTGTACTTTTTGGTTGAAAATTCTGCTGTTTTGTTGAAAATTCAACTATTTTGTACAAAATTTAATTTGGTTAAAAATTCTGCTGTTTTATTGAAAATTTAACTATTTTGTAGAAAATTTATTTTTTGGTTAAATTTTAGGTCGAGTATTGAGCTTCGGCAAATTTTGCCTTATTTAAAGTTTCTAGTCCGGCAAAATCTTTGTGTCAATAAGAAACTTTCTGTTCTGATTATATTTTTTGCTACTTTGGAAAAATAGTAGAATATTTTACTATTTTATCATAAAGTGAGGAATATTAAGTTATAAATACACACAAAGTGTTATATAATCAAGAACATTACGAACACTAAAAGCACACAAAAGAATTCCCCATCACTTCAATATTCCTATAATAATACACTTTATCACTAATTTGCGAATTGTTTATCTTCAGATTCGAATCACGAATTCTCACGATCACTCTTCTGTGACCAGTCACTAACACTCGTATTTTTTGAAGGGAGACTTGGAAAAGGGGTTCGAGATGTGACAGACCACTCTTCTGTGACCAGTGACTGAAATGCCGTACTACAAAATTAAAATACGGCAAAAAATGCCGTATCTGTATACACTACGTAAATGGTATATTTTTTTCCCTAATTAAAAATGCATCTTTTTTAAGAGAAGTTTTATCTTTATTGGATAAAAATGCAACTGCGTTTGGTTGAAAATATAATTATTTTGTAAAAAATTCATACTTGTGGTTGAAAATTCTACTGTTTTGTTGAAAATTTAACTATTTCGTAGAAATTTTACTTTTTGTTTAAAATTCACTTTCTAGTGTTAAAAAATGAACTGAAGGCTTTTCTGGATGAAAGTTCAACTTTTTAAAAAAATGTGTCCTTCTTTTAATTAAACATTCATAAGTTTTAGTACAAATTTCATCTTTCTTGGATAAAAATTCGACTATTTGGAAGTGAATTGAACTATTTCGTTAAAAATTCATCCCTTTTGGCATAAAAATTCGTCCTTTTGGATGAAAAATTGCATTTTGTTCGTAAAAACTTATTTTTTGTTGAAAATTTCATATTTTGATTTCGGAAAGTCAACTGGAATCTTTTCAAGATGAAAATTCAGCAACACATTTTTTTAAAGTTTATTTTCTTTCTAAATAAAAATTCATCTGTTCAAGAGAAATTTCATATTTTTTGGATAAAAATGCAACTATTGGGTAGAGAATTTAACAACTTTGTTAAAAGGTCATCCTTTTTGGGTACAAATTCGTCTTTTTGGATTACACATTTAATTTTTTTCGCAGAAACTTATTTCTTGGTTAAAATTTCATATTTTGATCGTGGAAAGTCAACTAAAATCTTTTTTAACAGCAAATTAAACTCTTTTAAAAAAATTTTTTTTCTTATTTATAAATTCATCCGCTTTGGTAGAAATTTATTTATTTTTTTTAATGCAACTTTTTGGTAAAAAATTCTTCTTCCTTGCTTGAGTATTCAATTATCCTATTTGAAAGATTTGGTTGAATCACTTTGTTAAGAAATCATTTTTTTCGAACAGTTATATTTTTAGTTGAAAATTCATCTCTTTGATTGAAAGTCTTTTTTTTTTTTTTGAAATTAATTTTTTGGTTGAAAATGTAACATTTCTATTTTTTAAGATTGATCTTTTTTAGTTGAAATTTCTCCTTTTTTGGTAGGGAAAAAATAATTTTCTTGGTTTAAAATTTCCTTTTTGTTGTGTAAAAATACATCAGCTTCGTGGAAAAATAATTTTTGGCTGAAGTCATAATTTTTTGCTGAAGTCATATTTTTTGTATTTAAATTCAATTTTTGTAGAGAAAATTCGTCTTTTTCTTAAAATTTTTTTTTGCATAAATTTCATGTTTTTTTATTCAAATATAAACTATGACACTTTTTGTTGGGTATTTATATTTTTAGGTTGAAAATTCAACTATTATGTTAAAAAGTTAATTATTTTGTTGAAAATTCAAGTGTCTTATTAAAAATCCATATTTTATAGTAGAAAAGACATTTCTTTGTTCAAAATAAATTAATAAATTTGAATATTTTAAATTTGTATCTGAAATACTGTTTTATTCCGTTTATAAAAGATTCTATGTTGAAAGTATTACAAGATTAAGATGCTGATATTTCAACACCCTGCCCAATTCTACCAGCAATATCTAGTAAACATTTTTGGCAAAAAAAATTACGTACAGAAAGAGTGGGGGAGGGTAGAAATATTTTGTTGCAGTTTGTTACAGGAGGGAGGGGGGTCTCAGAAATGGCCTATAATCCGTCACCTAATTTAAGTACGGCCAATCACACTTAACACGGAGAATGATACTTTGATACCCCCCCCCCCTCCCTCTAAAGTATCTCGTATTTTTTGGATAACCCCTAATCTGCCTCTTCGTCAAGTTAGAAATTGTTTTTTGATAAACCATGACGTTAATTTTATAGCAATTTTAATAAACAAACCGAAATTATTTTTATTTGATTAGTTACAATAATAATTTTATTGCTGTTTTAAATCTATGCCATCAGAAAACATTATGCATAGGACCTTTCTTAAGATCTTCTTTGCTACATTTTTAAATTATTTTTTAATTAAAATTAGCAAAACAAATTGACAACTTCTTACCGACAATATAAGAAATTTTATGTGTTTTTATATTATTTTATATACTATATTGATATAGTAATATTATAAGAAAGTTCAATTGAGATTTTTTATCTTGTATAAAAAATAAAAGAACATTTTATATAAATTTTGTGCGTACATTTTTCAGAACATGTAATATAAAGAGACAGTATTGTTTGGTTCAATTGATCAAATGTGAAAGAAAACTTCTAATCATAAAAGATGGGCTTTGATTACATATTTGATACAATGAGTGTACGTATTATTATAACATAGATACATGAGAAAGTCGTTTATAATAACTTCACTCGTATTTTTCTTCTATTTATATTCTCAGGACAAATATATACTACACATTTTATATTAAAATTAATGAACCGAAAAAAATTTTTCAACCCCTTGAAATTTTCAGTTACAGTAACTGAAAATTCCTAAACTGTAACAGAATTTTCCGAAACATGTAACTGAAGCTGTATGCAGTTACCGTTGCTGAAATTTCTGTTACAGTTTAGGAAAATTTAGAAACGGTTTCTGCATAAAGCTTTAGTGGCGTGTCTCTGAAAATTCCTACAAAAATTTCTAACAGTGTGGTTAAGATGCCTCTGAAATTTTCTACAAATCTCTAAGGTTTTAAGACATATGTGAGATCTTCAAAAATCTGTTTGAATATTCTCCGATATCTTACGATGGACAAGCGTGTGCATGGAAAACTTTGAAAATTTTTTTAACGTTTCAAAGTTTACAAGCTTTTAAGATTTTAAAACAAACTTGTGCAATTTTGCACAGTTACAAAATTAATGAAAAATCTAGCAATTTCAAGAGATATTTAAAAGTATTATTGAGATTCAAAAAGAATTTATGACTACAAGAGATTTTTAAAAAATTAAAACAAAATATAGAATTTTTGTTTAAAAAAATTAATTTTTCAAAAAAATGTCTCATGATTTGAAAACATTTCAAAATATTTCTATAAGTTTCGAGAAAAAAATCTGAAATATTTTGGAAGAATACTTAAATTTTCAACCAATAAACAACGAATTTTCAAAAAAATGTCAATCTCCAAGAAAAAAAAGGAATTTTTAACCTATACAATTAATTCCCTTCTAAAAAACAACAAATTAAAAAAACATTTATTTCAATTTTCAACCACAAAAATCCATTTTTTTTCAAAAATGTACATTTTCTTTTATTTTGTTCAATCTTCTCAATATTAAAATTATCTTTTTAAGTGTCAAAACTATGTTTTAAAGGATTTGGAATTTTTCTTGATTTTTCTTTAATTGTGCAAAATTATAAAAACTGCCTGGAAATCTTCCAGAATCTTTTTTAAACAAGTTTATTATAGTTTTTGAAATGTTTAAAATGTATTTGAATATTCGCTTGAAATTCATTTTTCAAAAATAAAAAATTATGCTGCAAACATGAACTGATCGATAAAAATATTTTGGTGTCAAAAATAATTTTTGAACTCTTAAAATTAAAAAAAAATCTTTACTGCTGTTTTTATAATATTTATGCATATTTAGGGTTAAACTTGAAAAAAAAAAATAGAAACAAATAAAATTTCAAATGTACAAGGAAGTGAACCCACGACGAGCGACTCTCCAGTCTGGAACCTAGACCATTGGCCCATCGTGGCTTGTTAGATTATCCTATAATTCAAACCAATAGTGATTGTGCACGAGTTTCTTACAACTTTTTTTCTCACAAACCGTTTTTTATCTCAGTAAACGGTTTCAGCTTTTTTCATCTCAAATTAAGCCGTCTTTGCTCACAGAAGATGTTTAAAATCTGTGTCACGCGCACTCCCCTTGTAAAAAAATTAATTTCAAACCAATAAGAAAAGAAATAGAATAGTTACATATGTTTTAGAATTTTTTTTTAATTGTGCGAAATCATAAAAATTGCTTTATAAAACTTCCATATTCTTTTGTGACGATTTTCAGATGAGGCGGGAGATTGCAATTGATGTTGCAGTAAATTCGTAATATTAACTAATAGACTTAATCAATAGACAGTTAACTTGAACAGACTACAAGAATAAAATAGAAATACATTTAGTATGTGACTGATAATATTCTTAGAAATTAAAAAAAAATGAACTGCAAGAATAAAAAACGAACACGTTTCGACAAGCAAAAAAATAGGATTCATTTTGGAAAGAAAGCCCGGTTTGAAAAGTCACGCTTCAAAAAGACAAGACATAAAAATTAATTATTCTTCTTCAAAAGATCTGACAAACATGTCCTCTTCTTTTTTTCATACGTTGCTTTGTCTATGAAATCATTAATATCGTCTGATATCAGTAATTATTATATAATATGAAGAATTTATATTATAAATATGTTCAATCGTATGTATCTTTTTGAACAAAAATTTTTAATATAAATAAGTAATTAAATATTTTTTCTTACTCAAATTCTTAATTAAATTATTTGAATAAAGTAAAATTATTATTTTTCTGTTAAATCACTGACTCACTTTTTTGAGTATATTTATGAACAATTTAATACATCCGTTTTCTGGGTATATGTAACTTTCTTTAATTGTCAAGTAATTGTCTAACATGATAATAACTTTGCTCCTAATCCTGCACTTTTAAATAACTTAATAAGTGAAAATAATGGACTCTGGTGGTAAATAATTGTGCAGTTTGCAGTTTGTGCTAATGGTAACTCCTCGAGTAGAAACTTCAATGGTAAATCATTTTAGAAATTGCTAACTTTCATCACTTACCGACGCGCAACGTGCGCCTTTAAAGTAACTCTTACTTGCATCCGCCAAGATGGCGCAGTTATCATCACATGTTTTTCACATTCTCCAGCATTCTCTTATTCCATTATATCAGCAATCTCCCACCCACGAAGGAATAGTAAGGAGTAGTATCCCTGTAAGTGGGGACTGGGACGAGCGACGTCCAAGAATTCGTTAATGCTTGCTACGAATGAAAACTCGTATGCTGCCCCGTGCACATGCGCACTGGCGGTTGCCATGCCAACGATGTCAACACGCGTTTGAAGTTTCGAACTTGTGTATTGAACGAACATAACCTACATATGCATCGAAATGTCAAAATGTAACATATTGAGTGGGTATAACATGTGACTGCGAAAACAGCTCTGCGCATGTGCACGGGCAGCATACGAGTTTTCATTCGTAGCAAGCATTAACGAATTCTCGGAGCCCTTTCACACGATTACAGATACGCAAATTGCGGACTTGCGCAAGTCACGAGTTGTGAAAATAGAGATTTTTCCGTCAGCGGAAAAATCACTGAATGGCGGTAATTTGAATGTCCGATTTTTTTAAAATAGAAAGTTTTATGTTTTTCTAATTATAGGCGAGTGTATTGAGCTAAAAATAATTATGGAGGAATAACGGTGATGAATTAAATACATTTTTTAGTGTTTTCATGAAAAGAAACAAGCCCATGCCAAACCATATGATTTTTCTCCAAGTTCTGTGTACATACGTTTCGGATGTTCCCCGATTTGTATCGCTCTTTCAACAAAATAATTTTTTTTTTTTGCACAGAAGGTAAGTGTAATTAGTATTTGTTAACATAAAAACATTATGCTCTTGCAAACAACAGCCTTTATAAGACTTACGGCACGTCTTTAAGAAAGCGTAGCCGGCATAACCCCAAACATAACCTCTATAGTTGCTTCTGTACAATAATAGTCAACATGCTTGTTCATGATAATTTATTATGTTAACAACTGTCAAAAACAGTTGCCTTATGTGCACGAAAATATTAGTTTGTTTGAGAAGCGAGACAAAACAGGAAACACCCGAAACTCATGCATACATAACTTTGAGAGAAATCAGCTGATTTGGCATGTGCTCGTTTTTTTTCGTCAAAACACTAAAAAATGTATTTAATTCATCGCCGTTATACCTCTATAATTATTTTTAGCTCAATACACTTGCTTATAATTTAAAAAACATAAAAGTTTCCATTTTAAAAAAATCGAACATTCAAATTACCGCCATTCAGAGATTTTTCCGCTGACGGAAAAATCCATGATCCAACCCACTCATGGTCTAGCCAAAGAACGTCCCATTTTCGTCCAAATCGCGCATACCAGCTCCGCGGCCATGTTGTTTCCATTCATCTCAGCCGCTAGCTGTACATTTATTCAATATGGCAGAGTAGCTGGTAGCCTTGCTGATTGGCTGCAATTTTTTTTACTTGCGCGTGGCTAGTACTGGTGTGAATTGGATCATGGAAAAATCTCTATTTTCACAACTCGTGACTTGCGCAAGTCCGCAACTTGCGGATCTGTAATCGTGTGAAAGGGCCCTGAAAGGCAGGGATGTACAGAGCAGGGATGAACACAGAACTGGAGGGTTTTGAAGTAAAATACCTAAGTGAAGTATTTTACGTAGAAAACAGGTAAAATACCTAGTAAATTACGTACCAAGATGGCGGACCTGTGCATAACCTCACTTTTTTGGATTTCTAGTATCGGCATTCGTAAGGGCCCGAGCCCAATGGAGACCCGAACTCGAAACCTGAACCCGAAGATATTTCTGTCCTTTTTTACCGTAGCTACGGTAAAAAAAGACAGAGTTATCTTCGGGTTCAAGTTTCGGTTTCAGGTCTCCATTGTGCCCGGGCCCTAAGGGCGTAAGAGTTTTTTTTCAATGCCTATATTGTTAAATCAAAAAGAAGTTAATTGAAAAATAATAATGTGAACCAGGTATGTGCAGTTACGCGTAACTGGAAGTATTTTACGTATAATACCTAAAGGAAGTATTTTACGTAAAATACCAGGAATATGTAAAATACATGTAGAAAACCTCTGATTGGCTGTCTGATTCGAGGTTTCAATTTCCCGCCTCAGAGGTGGCGCTCTCATATATAGAACAAGGGCCCTTTCACACGATTACAGATCCGTAAGTTGCGGACTTGCGCAAGTCATGAGTATAGTGAAAATAGAGATTTTTCCGTCAGCGGAAAAATCTCCGAATGGCGGTAATTTGAATGCTTGATTTTTTTTTTTAAATAGAAAATTTAATGTTTTTCAAATTATAGGCAAGTTTATTGAGCTAAAAATAATTATGGGTGAATGAAGACGATGAATTAAGTACATTTTTCAATGTTTTCACGAAAAGAAACGAGCACATGCCAAATCAGCTGATTTCTCTGAAAGTTATGTATGCATGAGTTTCGGATGTTTCCTGTTTGGTCTCGCTTCTCAAACAAACTAATATTTTCGTGCCCATAAGGTAAGTGTTTTTGACAGTTGTTAACATAATAAATTATCATGTTATGTTTGGGGTTATATGCCGGCTACGCTTTCGTAAAGACGTACCGTAAGTCTTATAAAGGCTGTTGTTTGAAAAAGGATAATATTTTTATGTTAACAAATACTAATAACACTTACCTTCTGTGCAAAAAAAATTATTTTGTTGAAAGAGCGATACAAATCAGGTAACATACGAATCGTATGTACACAGAACTTGGAGAGAAATCATATGATTTGGCATAGGCTTGTTTCTTTTCATCAAAACACTTAAAAATGTATTTAATTCATCGCCGTTATCCCTTAATAATTATTTTTAGCTTAATTCACTTGCCCATCATTTGAAAAACATAAAAGTTTCTATTTTGAAAAAATCGAGCATTCAAATTACCGCCATTCAGAGATTTTTCCGCTAACGGAAAAATCTCTATTTTCACTATACTCATGTAGGGATGGGGAGTGACCGAAGTTGACGCCGACCGACTCTGTCATCTGACCGATTTCATGAAATTTCACGGTAATCGGTGAAATCATTGAAATCGTTGAAATCATCTTATGTGTCGATATTGGAACGCTCTTTATCAATAAATTGTTACTGGAATATTGCACATGTGACTTTTATATGTTGTTTTCAGGTCGCAAATGTGGAAAATAATACAAAAATATATAAATAAGTTGTATTTTGTAAATCCTAACCTTCAAAAGTGTAAGTATAGGCGGAAAAGTTTAAATCGGTGCTGCAGGAAATTAATTCTAATGTGATAATTAAGTGTTTAAATGAGTAAATAAAATGTACAATTGTGGAAAAGTTTTTAATGCATACATTTTTAAAACAAATACATATGCAATAGTTGAATTCTGTGTATATTTGAAGTGATATTTGTTATGTATATATTATAGAATTTAGGGAAGTCATAAAAAAAAATTACAAGAGGAAAAATGGGGGAATATTGTAAAATAATTTTTAGTCACTATGAAATTCTACAAGTGTGTTTAAATTAATTGTTTTGATGAAAATTCAACTACATGTCTCTTTAAAAAGTCATATTTTTGTTCGAAAATGCAACTTTGTTCAATATTCGTGTTTTTGGATAGAAAATTCCTCCATTTGGAGCAAAAATTCCCCTTTTATGGTATCAAAGTCATTTTTTTTGTTGAAAATGTAACTGTTTAGTTTAATATTTATCATTCTCGGATGAAAACTACCTATTCAATGGAAACTCAACTTTTCAGGCTGATAATTCAACTGCTTTCTAAACAATTCTTTTTCACTTAAAAATTTAACTGTTTTTACTTTTGAAGTTTAATCTCTTTTATTTGAAAATTCAAATATTTTGTTAAAAAGTTGCCTCTTTTTGTCAAAAATTCAACTGTTTCGTTGAATTTGTCATTTTGGATAGAAAATTCGTCCTTGTGAATTGAAAATTAATCTTTTATGGTAAAAAAGTAATCTTTTTTGGTTAAAAATATAATTATTTCCTGAAAAATTATTCTGCCTTATAGGAAATACGAAAAGTTTCGGAAAAAGGCCCTTTTTCGTCGAAAATAAATCATTTTTCGTAAAATAAATTATTATATAACATTGATTATTTCTAAGTAAACTTCTATTGCTAATATATATGGATGAGTCTTCCATCTAACCAAAAAAGGGTTGTACGGTTTGTTACTTGTAATCTCATATTTAAAAAATTAATTACTACATAATACGCATTTTTAAGTGAGTTATAAATAAATAAAAATTTATTTATGAAAGATTAATTTTAATTCATACACTTTTACTGCTCCTTTTAAAATATACCTATATACGTGTACTTATACTTAGTTTACTACTCTCCAGTGAACAAAATAACACTCTGTTAAATATTTTATTATTTTTGATCATATCAAAAGTTGAAACACGACTCCAAATTGTTTAAAAAATTTAACTCATTGAAATTATCAATGTTCACAATTCAAAAATTCGCGAAACTTTATAGGTTATGTTGTCACGAAACTGTACTTTTTTACATTCCAAGCTCTTATTTCATATCTGCTATCAATAAAACTTCTTCCATTTACTTTTGAAACTTATCTCACACGATTCATTATACTTAAAATATACTAGACTATTACGTGCGCGCGCAAGCGCGCGCTCACTTTTTTTATTAATTTATCTCCTTTACTCAATTTTCGAATCACTATTTATCCGCTCACAGTTCTTGACTAATCAAATTCTTGCTGAAATTATATTCTCAAAAAATTTATTCAGTGAACGTAATTCATTATTTTGAAGAAGAAAAAATAGTTTTTGTACAATGACATTTACGGGTACTTTCACGGCCATTTTTTAAATGTAAGCATCAATATACATAGCTAAATCATTAAGAAATAAATACCTATAATTTAAAAAAATCCTATTCTGATCCGATTCTCAGTTCTCAATGTCAAAATCATTGAAAATTTATGTGCACTGGAATGTTTAAATACATTTTTATAGAAACAGAAGAGCATGTCAGAAAACATTAATAAATAATAAAAACATATGCACATGTAAATTTAAAAATTGAATTCAAATCCTGATTTCACCGCCATTTTTGTAAATCTGTGAATCAAGAAACATCGCTAAATCATTAAATTTTTTCGTGCTCATCTCAGCGATATATTAAGTCACACTCCTCCATGTCCCAGGGAAGTGAATTGAAAAAATTTAGACTTCGACATATTAAAGCTTGGAATCTCCTCTTTAAAATGAGACCAAGAGCATAAATGAAACATTTACTTGTTCTCGACTTATGATAAAAAATATGGAGGCATGTCCAAGACGAAAATCCGTTCGTCTTGGTTATACTTCCACATTTTCCATGACAATTTTGAGAACCAGTCGATATTTTATCATGATGCTAATCTTATTTTAAAGATGATATTTTCAACTTTATTTCCGACAACCTTCCATTTTTTTCCATTTTATTTTTTTTATTTGCAAAAATTGGAATTTGATAATCGAAAATTGGTCACAAACATTTAAAATAATTATATGATTAACTTTTCGACTTAGACGTCACAATCATGATAGGATAGGTGTAAATGTCATGAAGGTTAGCATAGTTAGTACATCCTTACATGGTAATGCATACGACTGTTTTTAAAAAAATATTCTAAACGTAAAAGTAAGTTATAAGTGTATAAATAGTAATATTTTCACAATTGTAACATGCATTGGCGCAATTATGTTTATCCTTTTATCGGTTAAAGATCTCTCAGCTTCAGGAAATGAAATCAACTATCCTAAATTTTAAGTTCTAGTGCCCGATTCTGATCAAATCGATCCGATACTCCAACGTGAAATTTTGACATATCTTATTTTATTGTAAATATGTATCAATTATGCTAACCTTCCTGACATTTCCACCTATCCTATCATAACCATGACGTCATACTATATTACTCGATTGTAATAGATGTATGAAACAAAAATAAACTTTTATTGCATAGATCATAGCCAATATTAAATGATATAATATTATTGTCAGTAATAAATTCCTGTTACCACCCAAAATAAAAATGAAAATTCGATAATTATATGGCTCAATATTGGAAAAATTAATCAGTTTACAGCGTCAAAATTAATGAACAAATATTTCCATTGAATCATTCAGATAAACTTTACTTTATATTTTCATGAAAATTAGAATTATAATTAAAATTTTTAATCAATTTCAGAAGAAATTAAAACATATTTACATAGAATTGAGATAACGGAATTGGGATACTCATTCCAACATAGCAGAAACATTAAAAAAAATTATATAGTTGTAACAGAGATGTATCAAATATGAATCAATTTTCATTCCACGACTTATAACCAATATTAAACTGCATGACCTTGAAATGAATAATCAATTAATGCTCCTTAATAGAGCGAATTTATAGTTTAATCTTTATATATTTTAATATTGTAAAAGCACTAATCAGCTGATGATTAATTATTCATTTTCCAGCATAAGAAGCAATAAACAATTATTCCCTTTAAAACATATTTATAATGTTCATTTTATATTTCTGAAAGAATTCTCAGTGTTATCAACCTTTTAAACTAATTCCATAAAAAATTAAAACCTTATTTTGAAAATTGAATTCAGATAATCATTTCACAACACCACGAAAACTTACAAAAATGATCAAATTGGAATAGAGGTATTTTGAAAATAAATAAACTTTTATCATATGAATGATAGCCAATATTCAATTACATCACCCTTAAGTAAATAATCAAATTATGTTAGTTAATATTAAAAAATTGAAATTCAATCTTTAAGTAATTTAATATTTTGCAAAAAATTAATCAGCTAATAAATAATCAATGAGTTCAGAACTTGAACAACATTAAATCATTGTTTTCATTGAAACATTCAAATAATGTTGAGTTTATATTTTTCTGAATATTTCAGTTATCAATAACCTTTTAAACTAATTCCAGAAAAAATCAAAACATGTGTGTGAAAATTGAATTCGAGGAATCATGTCACATTATCAGAAACATTTTAAAAATTATGTCACTGGAATAGGGATATTTTAAATATAAATAAACTTTTATTATACCAATTATATGCAATATTCAATTACATAACCTTAAAGTAAATAATCAATTTATGTTAATAAAATTAAAATTCAATATGTACAACATTTAATATTGTGACCAAAAAATTAATCAGTCAATAATCAATCAGTCATTTTACAAAATGAAAAGTCTTAAATAACAACTTTCATTACAAAATTGACATAAATTTCACTTTATATATATTTTTTAATCTTGAAATTTCATTTCTGAAAATTTTAATTATCAATGAACTTTCATAATAATTTTCTGAAAAAAATAAAACTCATGAACATTGTACACATAATTTTGAGAATTGAATTCAGATACTCATTTGACATCATAAATATTATAAAAAAATTACATCATTGTAATAGGGATAGGTTTAAAAAAATAAAATTGTGTAATACTAATCATATGCAAGATTCAATCACATCACCTTATAGTAAATAATCAATTTACGTTACTTGATATAGAAAAATTGAAATTAAATAATTATGTTATTTAATTTTGTAATAAAATTAAATAGCCAATAATGAATTAATCATTTCATAACACAAGAAGCATTGAAGAATTATTTTCATTGAATCATTCAAATAACTGTTACTTTGTATTTTTCTGAAAATTTTAATTATTAATAACCCTTTAGACTATTCCAGAGAAAATTATAATATATATGCACATAATTTCGAAATCGAAATTCAGATACTCATATCACAAAATCGCAACAATAAAAAAAATATATATATAATTGTAGTATTTTAAACATTAACGAACTTTTATTACACAAATTATAGTCAATAGTCAATTACACTACCTTGAAGTAAATAATCTGTTTATGTTACCTAATCAAAAGCAATCAAAATTCAATCATCATGTAATTTAAAATTGTTGAAAAAAAGAATCAGCTAATAATTAATTAATCTGTTTATAACATAAAAAACATCCAAATATAATTTTCATTCAAACATTTTAATAATTTTTATTCTAAATTTGAAAAAAAAATCACTATCATTTCTGAAAATGTAATATATTTTAATAACCTACTATACTAATTTCAAAAAAATAAAATAAAAACATATTCACATATAATTTTGAAAATTTAAGCAAAGTTTCATCATGCAAATTATATCCAGTATGCAATTACATGGCCTGACAGTAAATGATTAATTTATGTTTCTGAATTTAAAACAATTTAAATTCAATCTTTATGATATTCAATATTGTGTTAAAAATTAATCGGCTAATAATTAATTAAACAGTTCACAACATGAATACCCTGAAGCAATTATTTTCAAAGAAACAATCAAATTATTTTTAAATTTCAATTCTCATTTCTGAATATTTTAATTTATTAATAAGCTTTTGAAAAAATTCTAGAAAATTAAAGTTCTAATAGAATCAAGAATTAATCAATCATTAAAAAACATAAAAATCATTTCACAAATATTCCCATTTAAATATTCAATTAATTTTAAGTTCATATTTATAAAATTATTAATCGCATTACTTAAAATTTAAATTATTAATAACCTTTTATACAAATCTTATACTCAATCAAAACATATGTACATAAAATTTTGAAAATTGAATGCAGACGATCATTTCAGACCATCGCATACATTTAAAAAAATTATATATTATTCAATATGCAATTACATAACCTTGAAGTGAATAATCAATTGATGTTATCTAATTAAAATTAATTAAAACTCAATATTGATGTGATTCAAATATGTAAAAAACATTAATCAGCTAATAATTGATTAATCAGTTTAGAACATGGAAAGTATCAAATAATTATTTTCACTAAAACATTCAAATAATTTTTACTTCATACAATTATGAAAATTTGAATTCATTTATTATTTATTGTTGTTCAAATGAATATAAACGTGAGCTTTATTTTAAAGTTTGAAGATTTGCCTAAATTATTAGAAAAAGGGAATATTTATGATAATTTCATTATTAAATTTGAAGTACCTTTTAAACTAATTCCGGGAAAAATGAAAGCATATTTACAGATAATTTTGAAAATTGAATTCAGATACTCATTTCGAAACTCAAAAAACAATTGGACATTTATATAACTGAAATAGGGCTATTTTAAATATAAATAATCTTTTATTATACAATTCATAGCCAATATTCAATTACATAATCTCAAAGTAAATAATCAATTTATGTTACTTAATTGAAGAATATTAAATTTCAATCTTAATGTCATTTGATATTGTGAACAAAATTAATCAGCTAATTGTTAATTAATTAGTTCGCAACATAACAAATATGAAAAAATTATTCTCATTGAAACTATCAAATAATTTTTACTTCATATATTTTTCTTTAAATTTGGACTTTTCTTTTATTAAATTTAATTTATTAATCATGTTTACACTAATTCCTGAAAATGTAATTTTCAACAGAAACAGTTAGGGCCGATTTCACCAACTCCGATTAAGTTGTTAATCCCCGATTATTGTAATTTAATCGGAGCCTTGCGTTCCACCATTTCCGTAACGCTGGTTAAGAGAGTTTAATCATCATTTAATTTAACCGCCCGATTTTGGCTGATTAACGGACGTAATGCGTGATTACCGATGGTAGCACCAAACGTAACCTATAGAATTGCAGTGTGCGTTTAGTATACAGTTCGAAAATGGAAAATTTCTTTTATGATGATTTTCTATCATCTGATGATGATGAAGATATTCTGCACATTATCAATAGAAGACCAAGAGTAATTAAAGAACGAGTGAATTATTTAGAGACATTGGATGTTCATCCATATTCATTTTCACAAATAAACACAAATAACTGGACAAATCTTCACTCGTCTTCTTTTCTTCGAAGTATGTAGCCAGCACGTTACTGTTTGTTCACACGCAATATGACCTCAGCGACCGATGCTCGCGCACGTACTTCACGGGACTTGAAAGTTGACCAATCAGAATCGTCGGATGAAGAGAAAATGGAAGTTATTGTGAATGGGGTATATGATTAAATAATGGAGAATCAAAACTTGATGATAGGACACGGTGGAACGCATTAGAAGTTAATGCCGGTTAAAACCTTGATTAAAAAATAATCGTGATTAGTTAATCGCCATTTTAATCGCTGTTGGTGAAATCGGCCCTTAATATTTAATTAATGAGTTCAGAACATAGAAAGCATTTAATAATTATTTTCATTAAAATATTAGAATAACTTTTATTCAATATTTATCTGAAAATTTCAATGATTAATAACCTTTCAAAGTAAAACCACGAAAAATTGAAATATATGAACACATAACTTTGAAAATTTAATTCAGATACTCACTTATTATTATGAAAGAAAGAATTTAATCAGCTAATAATGGAATAATCATTTCAGGACATGAAAAGCATCAAATAATTATCTTCATTGAATCATTCAAATAATGTTTACCTTATATTTTTCTGAAAATGTGAATTATTAATAACCTTGTAAGCTAATTTCAAAAAAATTAAATAACTTCAAAATTTTAATTCAGATACTCATTTCACAAGATCAAAAACATTTTAAAAATTATGTAACTGGAATACGGGTATTTCAAATATATATAAGCTTCTATTATACAAATCATAGCCAATATTCAATTACATAACTTAAAAATAAATAATCGATTTATGTCACTTACAATTAGTAGAGAAAAATTAATGATTAATCTTTATGTATTTACTATTGCAAAAAAATGAATCAGCTGACAATTGATTAATCAGTTTACAAAATAAGATGCATTCAACTATAATTGCTATTAAAACATTCAAATAATTTTTACTTAATATTTTTTAAAACATAGTATTTAAATATAATTCTGAAATTTGAATTCAGATACTCAGTTAAGCAATAATCTTTCAATTTTATTAAAAGATTCAAATAATTTTTACTTCATATTTTTTTCAAATTTGAACTCTCATTTCTGATAATTTGAATTATGAATAAACTTTTAAACTGATTCCAGAAAATGTCAGTTTTAATAGAATCAGTTAATAATTAATTAATAAATCAGTTCACAATATAAAAATCATTCAACAATTATTGTCATTGAAAAATTCAAGTAATTTTTACATTATATGTACATGTTTTTCGCTCTAAATTTGATTTCTATACATTTTATTCAATGATAACCTTTAAGGCCATGTGACGAGTCAGCCACGTGACCGGATTCCTACCTTACCGACACTTTTTTTATTTGTAAACTTATGTTCACACGAATAGCCACATCGAGTTGAAAATATGGGATAATAAATGAGAAGCACTAAGAATGCGGCTCTGGTCCTAAATTTTAATAATTATGAAAAAAGCAAAAAAAGAATTATTTACAAAAAAAACTTTTTTCATAATTATAAAAATTTAGGACCAGAGCCGCATTTCTTAGTGCTTCTTATTTATTATCCCAAATTTTCAACTCGATGTGGCTATTCGTGTGAACATAAGTTTACAAATAAAAAAAGTGTCGGTAAGGTAGGAATCCGGTGACGTAACCCACTCGTCACATAGCCTTAAAACTGATTTAAAAAAAAATTAAAATATATATGTACATATCATTTTGGAAATTTAATTCGCATAGAGTCATTTCACAATGTAACACTTTAAAAAAATTAATCAATCAGTTCAGAAAATAAGAAGCATGGGACTATAAGTTTCATTAAAAATTCAATTAATTTTTAACACGAAATCAAAGTGACTAAAGTGACGTGTACGCTACTGTGCATGCTCTGCGAGTTTCTTGTGGTAAACGCTAAACTTTTGGTAATCGTTGACGTACTGCGCATGCTCTGCGATTTTAGCGTTACTTTTTCCGCTATCCGATGTTCGTTAGCGTAACATTTACTACAAAATGGCGACTACCATGATCTGGACCAATGGAGGTTACCTGTTTTTATATGAAGGATCTAGTTTTTACGTAATTAGATGATTTCACCGATTTCACGCTGACCGTCAGGTGACGGTAAAATTTCGGGAAATCGGTCAGATGACGGTCACTCCCCATCTCTATACTCATGACTTGCGCAAGTCCGCAACTTGCGGATCTGTAATCGTGTGAAAGGACCCCAAGACGTAATTTACATTATGTATAAAACTGATGACGTAAAATACCAGGTAAATTACCGTATAAAACCAAGTTAATTACCACGAGTATTTTACTTACCCATCACTGCTGAAAGGTCCCTTGGACGTCACTTGTCCCACCTCTGCTCACCAAACACAGGGTGATGCCACTCCATACTATTCCTTCGTGCTCCCACCTCTTTTGTCATTTGTTTTGATTTCGATGAGGCACATTTCAGGTTGAGTGGGAGAAATTCAAGATGTCTGTACGCTGAGGGTCAAACAGTAATACTAATTGCATGGGAAAAAACTATATTTTTTTAATAACTTGGAAAAAAAAAGAATTTTTCACGGCAACGTGAATGGATTAATTTTTATACGCGACAAATAATTTTCTACCGAAAAGATGAATTGTTAGTTATCATCTATAGAAATTAATTTTCAACTAAAAAAAGTGAATTTTCAACCTGGAATGGAAAATTAATGAGAATTCGTCTTTTTTCGTTAAAAATCAATCTTTTTGGTTAAAAATCATGTTTTTTTTTCAGTTGAAAATTCATCTTTTTGGTTGAAATTTAATTATTTTTTTTGACAATTGACCTATTTTGATGTAAATTTTTTTTCAAATTAATTAAATGAAAATTCGAATACTCGATTTTTGGTTGAAATTTTTTTTTAGTTGACAAATAAACCATTTGGTTAAAAAATTGTGTGTTTTATTGAACATTCGTCTCTTCTCGTTGAAAATTATTCTGTTTGGTTAAAAATTCGCATTTTTCTTGAAAAATTATTCTTTGGTTGAAAATTTGACTCTTTTTTTGATAACTGATTTTTCTTTTGCTTTAAAGTTGAGCTTTTTAAATAAAAATTTGATTTCCTGTTGAAAATATATTTTTTAAATTAAAAACATTAGATAGTACAATTTTCAGTTACATTTTCTTTCAGTTGAATATTCGTCTTTTTGGTTGAAAATTTATTTTGATTTTGTTAAAAATTGAACTATTTTGTTGAAAAATTTTAATTCGTTTTTCTTCGAAAATAGTTGAAAATTTACTTATTTTGTTGAAAATTCGTTTTTCCTGGTTACAAATAAATTTTTTCAGTTAAAAATTCAACTTTTTGGTAGAAAATTATTTGTTTGAAAATTCATCATTTTCGTTGAAAATTCATTTCTGTCAGTTCAAAATTGAACAATTTTGTTGAAAATTCAATTGCTCAAAATTGAAAAAAATATAATAAAAAAATCAAACTTTTCTATTTCCGGTTGAAAATTTATCTTTTTTAGTTGAAAATGTTTTTTTTTTCGCCAAAAATTTAGCTATTTAATTGAGAATTCAACTACATTGTTGAAACTCCTTTTTTTCTGTTATAAGATCTAAAAATGGTTGAAAATTTACCGATTTTCATGAAAATTTATTGTTTTTTTTTTCGTTAAATCTTAACTTTTTAAACTGAAATCTCAAGTATTTACTGAACTTTGCAGTTGAAAAATATATATATATTTTTTTAAATTTGTCTTTTTGGTAGAAAATTCTTCTTATTATTTAAAAATTCATCTTTTCGGTCGTAATCAATTTTGATTTCGTTCAAAATTCAAGTATATTGTTGAAACTCCTTTTTTTCTGTTCAAAAAGTTAAAAATGGTGGAAAATGTACCAACCTTGTTGAAAATCATTATTTTTCTTTAACTGAATGATTAAATTTCATTTTTTTGAAAATTTATCGTATTCAGTTGAAAATTCATCTATTTTAGTTAAAAATTTATTTCTTTGGTGGAAAATTTACCCATCTTTATGAAAATTTGTTGTTTTATTTCAATTATTTTTATTTACTGGAAACTTAAGTATATACTGCGATTTGCAGTTTGAACAAACATTTTTTCCATTGAAAATTCGTCTTTTTGGTGGAAAATTATTTTTCTTGTTTGAAAATTTATCTTTTCGCTTGAAAATTGATTTTGTTCTTGTTGAAAATTCAACTATATTCTAACAACTCTTTTTTTTTTGTTCAAAAGGTTTTAAAATGTTTGCAAATTTACCGATTTTGTTGGAAATTATTATTATTATTTTTAATAATTCAATTCCATTTTTTTAATTTATCGTTTTGAGTTGAAAATTCATCGTTTTTGGTAGAGTATTATTATTTTCGTTTGTAAGTTCATTTAATTTGTCGTAAATTCAACTATTTTGTTAAAAATCAATTTTTTCAATTTTAATTTAACTGTATCATTCCTGTATGAAAATTTATCTATTTTTGTTGTAATGAAAAATCCTCTTTCTCCAAGTTCTATATAAAATATTGCAACAGCTGCATGATTTGCGCCATGTTGGATTATTAAGGCCGGTTCTAATTTGTGGTGTGTTCTCAAACCGGTTTCACTGTTCACGACACTAAGTTTGTTGGCCTCGAGGGTAAGGGGTTATAATTTTGAGGCATTCACATCTACTATGTTTCTTATGGTTCCTGCTTCTGAACCCAGAGCGGACGTATGGTACAAGCGACTTCTTGCTTATCTGTTGATGGTTTTTCCTGCAGTCGATAACAGTAGAAGCATGCAGATCAACGAATAAATGAATGAACTATAAAGTTAATTGATGTGAGAGACAATTCAGAAGTTCTTAGAATTCCTGGGTGATTGCTTCATAAATAGACCTATTTCATCATACCTTTTGAGTGTACAATTGTAGGGTCTAAAAGATCCGTTTAGCGGCTCTCAAGTCTACAGACGTAAGTGTCCAGAGTTTGAATCGTAAAATTTAAACTTGCATTTGCTATACATTTAATAGGTAGACTTAAGTAAATACTAAGACTTAACTAAATACAAAATAAAACATATCATAACGTAAATATTTCATTTGCCATAAGTCCTGCAGTACATTTTAAGTAAATGCAATTCAAAATTTAACAATTTATAAACTCTGAGACTGCTGCGTCAGAGCCACCCAACGGATCTTTCCGGCACAATATTGACTTGACCATGACAATGATCTTTAAAAAATCAATTAGAACATTGTGTTATACTGCTTCAAGATTGAATGATTCGTGCTGTTCAGTGTTGTTAATAGAACAATTAGAACATTGTGTTCCTGCTTCAACATTGATTATCGAGGAATTTAATCTATGAGTCAACTATGTATGTTGAGGTTGTTTCATGAAGTAAGTATAATTTGGTATAATTCTCATTTATTAATTTACATTTTTTAAGCACACGCAACAAATTTCAGCATCCAATTGATTATCTTTTGAGGGCTATACAAATAACATCATAATGCACAGAGCATGGGACATAACTTTAATTTTGAAATATCTCCATACCAAAATAACTATTATCTAATGAATAAATGGAATAGATGATTTAAAAAGAAGTACCAGTTTTTTTATTTTATAAGATTGTGTTATCAAAATAAAAACTGATATGTTGCATATTATGTTCTTTGACTCTCTCGAGTTCGCCCCTTTGTTCTCAAAATCAGTCGTTTTGAAGTACTCTCAGAAGTCAGTCGTTTATTTGAAAATAGGGAAAGAATTTTTAAAAGAAAAGTTTCAAAATATTTTAAAAGAAGTTTCAAAAATTTTCATTATTTTTCTATAAACTCTTTTTATGTGTGCAGATTTATTCAATAAAAGATTTTATAACCGCGTAACTGAAGTGACATTCGGAAATAGACAAGAAATGGAATTATCTACAAGCTGTTTT